>CAUYRT010064258.1:0-10138 GCA_963574885.1 Lepilemur ruficaudatus | reverse complement strand
TAATAGAAACAAATTAATTGGCCAACTAAATGCATATAGAAAAAATTAGCTGGGCAGGGTGGCGCATGCCTGTAGTCCCAGCTACTCGGGAGGCTGAGGCAGAAGGATCGCTTGAGCCCAGGAGTTTGAGGTTGCTGTGAGCTAGGCTGACGCCACAGCACTCTAGCCCGGGCAACAGAGTGAGACTCTGTCTCAAAAAAAAAAAAAAAGTAAGGTGAAAGGTTGTAGGGAGGTCAGGGGACCACCAGCATTCCTGTGAGCCAGGTGGTACTGACTGAAGTCTACCACTCGTTTTTATTCTCTTCTTCATGTTATAGATTACAATGATTTCACATGAAAAGCTTGTGGGTTGGCAGTACAGCGTATAATCTAAATGGGACGTACTTCTCTCTACTTCATCTAGTTTCTCTTTTACTGAGACATGAACTCAGGAGAGGGACAGGAACATTGCCTCAGGCTCAGAGTAGCAAACTGCTCTTATCTGCTGAGCTGACATCCTTTGATCATTCTCTTCACCTTTGGTCATTTGTAGAAATCCAGGCTGTAGCCCTCAGGCTTCAAGGCGGGGTCCCCCTCAAGGTCGGCAGCTTTTGCTCAGTGAACTGACATGTCCACGGGTTGCTCTTTGGCAAAGTCCTGTCCCACTCCTGGGGTTCTCATGTCTCGACCCTAACCCTCAACAACCTTTGTGGGGTAACTGGAGTGAGATTAAGGGGCATTCAGGGGCTCCTAGTAGTCTCTCCCTTGGTCCAGGTGCTGATTACATACTGTGTGTTCCCCTTTTTGAGAATTTATTGAGCTCAATACGTACGATGTGTGCACCTTTTTGTACCTGTGTTGTGCTTCAATATAAGTTTTCTAAAAAAGAAAAGACAAAAGGGGTGGGGGAATTTTGGGGAAGGAGTGACTCCTGACAGAGCACCGAGCTACAGAGGGTCTCAAGAGGGACAGGTGTTGAATAATTGAAAACTAAAATAGAGGAAAAAATATAAAAATTCAAAAAAAAATACAAAAAATAAAAAAATAAATTAAAAAAAAAAGAGGGACAGGTGAACTCCTAGTTACCCAGCAAAACCCAGCTCACCCGCTTCCAGGAGTGATCTGGATGAAGCCTCTCAGTCCTGGTAAAAGGACAGGATTTTATTTGGGGAGAGAAAAGGCTGGGAATTGGAAACTACTACTCGCTTCAGATGTAACTTTCCGTCCTCATGTAACGAAGCAATGCTGGCTGCAGAAGAGAGCGGCTGAGAGGTCTGCCACATGAACACCCCTCAGGTGGTGTCTCTGGGAACTGAGAGTTACCTGCAAGTCACCAGGAAGTATGTTTGGGAGCCTCAGGGTATGAAGGGGCTCTCACAGTTGTCATTGAATCCACATGACACCAACATGTGGACACAGAGGTGGCCAAGCACCCAGGCTGAGTCCTTTCCAGAGGGGGTCTTATCTGCACCTACCATCATAGCTTGGCCTTGGCTACACTCCCACCCAACCCAGGAAGTGGCCTCTAGACCTCCTCAGTGCTGATCATCTGTGAATCTGTTGACATGAAAGCCTAGAAGTTTCCTTGACGGCGCCACCCTGACAGACACACACTCTACCAGATCTGCAGCTGCTGCCTTTGATACCTTTGGAACGGAGAAGGGTAACTCCCCCCATTTTGATACTACTGTACTCAGGTAGGTGTCCCCCCACAATGGAGTCGCTTGGCCCAGGGTCTCAGGTCAGTGAGAGGATTCTTCCACCTGAACAGGTGCCCTTTCCTGCCTCCTATGGGCTGGGAAGGCAGGTCAGGCCCGGCTATGCCCAGAACATCCATCTCTGCTTTCCAGCCTAGGCCCATATCTGGGCCAGCTCCATGCACCAGGCTCCTCCTCTCTCCGGGACCTGGGCCTCACCCTGTGATTTGACCTCTGAGGACACCTACTTGTCCTCATGTGGACCAGATATTGTCCTGATCATTCCTCCAAAACAGGGGATGCCAGGTGACCTAGGACAGGAGTCACCTAATGTTACCTGTCAGAATCTCAAATCTGACCCAGCTAAAACTCTTTCCAGACCTCTTTACTATCATCATCATCATCATCATCATCATCACTATTATCATTTTTACTGTACAGATAGGGAAACTGAGACTTAGAATAGAGAAACAACTTGGCCAAGGCAATGTAAGCTGCCTTGCCACAGATGAAAGGTGGCTTATTGCCAGTAGGGAAAGGAAAAGGAGAAAAAAGGGTAGGGCCTTTGCTCATGCTGTTCCCTCTATGTGGAATGCCCTTCCCTGCATTATCAAACAGGTGAACTCCTAGTTATACTGCAAAGCCCAGCTCATCCTCTTCCAGAATGTCATTCTGGATGAACACCCCTAGAGGACAGAGCCAGACCCCTGCAGCCTCCTGCATGAGACCAACCTGCCCAGTCTCATTACATAGACAGGGAACCTAAGTCCTCCTTCGAAGGGAGGGTATGTTTGAGCTTCTGGAGAGAGCCAGCCCAGAGCCTGGCTCCCAGCAACTCCCCTGGCTGCCCACATCCTGGACGTGGCCAGGGGTTAGGGGTGCAGAGTAAGAAACTTGGACCTGAGCCTGCCTTCATTGGGCATCTGGTCCAATTGGTGGACAATTGAGGAATTTCTACCTCCTGCCTGTATTTTCAGGGAACTGGGGAAAGTCCTGGGCAGGCTCTCTCTGTTCAATATCATAATTGATTTGTTTGAATTATAATGTAAAGAAGACCTCCCACATTGTAGGTGGCTGTTAGCACCTATGTGTAGGTTCCTCTTCCCTTTTTCTTCCTTGCAATTTATTTGTTAAAAACATCATGTCCTTGTCCTTTAGGGTTATCTATGTTTTGGAGCTTTCTGATTATATCCCTTCATGTCATTTAACATGTTTATCTGTCCCTTGTTTTCCTATACACTGGTAGTTGTGTAAGGCTTCTAAAATTGCAGATTTCTAGGCCTCACCCTAAAAATTTACAGGGACTGGTGTGGGTGCTGGGGATTGATCTTTCCTGAGAGCCCAGGTGAGGCTGTGTGTCTCATGTGTGGGAATTGCTTCCCTATGTGACCCCTCCAGTAACCACAGTTGTTCCTGAGTCATACGAAGTATCAGAGAGAAACTGGCAGGTTAGTGCAGACTCCCAGTGGGGACACCCTGGGAGACCCCGAGCCTGTGCCTCCTTCCTGGAACCCAGGTTAGGGAAACGACTGAAGTTATCAGGACCTTTCCTGGCCTTGCGGGTGTGCATATCAGGGAGAGAAGCTACAGTCTTGCTGCTATGGTCCCTGAGGACAAGTGTGCTGTCCACATGGTAGGTGGCTTCACCTGGGGCCTGGGGCTATGAGTAGCTGACAGAGCCACCTTCTTTCTGGGCTGCTGGTGCAGGTGGGCCTGGGACACAGGCCCAAACCCTGTGCTGTTTCTTCTCTGCTGACCCCCCCCCCACTCCCCAGGACCAACTGTGCCCTTAACTGTTGAGAGAGACATTCCACTGGTAACAGCCAGCACCTCACTGCCGCGCCACACAGCAGTCGTGATTGATCTTTTCAGCATCTACATCAGATCACTCTCCTGTCTTGTTCAAATGCTCCCATGACTTCCCATCTCACTGCAAACAAGATCCACACTCCTCAGCCTTCTCCATCTTTCCTCCCTGGCCACTTTAGCCTTTCTGCTGGTCCTAGAACAGGTCAGTCTCATTCCTGCCTCAGGGCCTTTACACCTGCTGTTTGCTCCAGGAATGTTCTCCCTCCAGTTCCTCTCATGACTCCTTCACTTGTATCTCTGCTGAAATATCACCTCCTCAGAGAAGCCTTCCCTGACCACCTCGTGTAACATAATGGTCCTCATCACTGTATCCTCTTATCCTGTTTTATTTTTCTTTATAGCAATTACAATCACCTGAAAGTATATTGTTTACTTGTTTGTTCCTTTAGTTTGTGGGTGCCTTAAGGAGAGGGTCTTGGATCATCTCATTTACCAATATATCCCAAGCAACTAGGACAGAGGCTGGTATGTACCAGGCACTCAATAGATACTTCAACAGATGGATGGATGAGCAGCTGATAGATGGAATAGCAGATTCTTAGTCTTGCCCCTCCTTTCCTCACACACACACACACACACACACACACACACACACGCAGGGAAGCACTCATCAGGCTCTGCATTTCTTAAAGAATCTGTCTGGGTTCTGCTGTCATTGCAGGAATCACACAGAAGCTGCACCCAAGGGTCCTCTTTGAAGGCAGAAGGTCTTAACAGGACCAGGTTTTCCATGCAGGAATGTACTTCAAGGGAACAGGGATGTTTGGGGCTTGGTCTTGGACCAAAGCTGAATTGCAAGTCAAACGCTGTTAGAGAAAATCATTTTATTGAGCAGTAGGGACCCCAGTGGGGCCATAAAGGGCTGGGAATAGAGGAGCCTGTGAGCCTCAGGGTGTTGCTTGACTTTCTCCATATTGTTCCTGCTCCAGGCAGCAGGTCTCCCTGGGTATCTCTATTCTGTTTCCTGAGAGCTCAGGCAGAAGGCTCCCTCCTGCTGTGGGTAGCCCCAATTTCTCCTTCCAGTTTCAGGAAGTCTGATCCCTTTTGCTCTGTGCTGTTGGTTGCTGGCAGTGACTCAGAGTAGGAGCTCATCTGGTGGACCAGCCCCTGCTGGGCCGCTCTTCACCCTCTCCCTGCACCTGAGTTCTCGGCTAGCAGGGTGCAGACTTTTCCTTCTCTGCCCCATGAGGAGCTCGAGAGGATTGAGTAGAGGACCATTATTTGTTCTTCCAGGTCAGCTTTGGCCCTGAATGTTCAAAGCAGCCTCAGGTGCTGAGGCTCCTTGTGCAGGGCCAGTTAGGATGGAAAGGGGTTCCTGGCTCAGGAAGGCTTGGGGAGCTGGCTGAGCTTGTATCTCTCCAGTGGTGGAATGTGGAGGTCACTGCAGAAGAGGCTTCAGGTGTTTCAGGGAGCTCAGCATTTGCCTCTTCTGCGGAGTGGGTTCAGCCAGCAACCTTCTTGCAGGCCAGCCTGGTGTGATGCTGCACATGCCGAATTTTGGAGCTAGGGCAACCTAGGTCTTTCTCTCCCTCCTCCACAACCCGGCGTCTCTTGGGAGCCCGGCGTTTCTCGGGAGGCAGGCTGGGGGCTCTGGGGGCTGGTTTCTCTGCTTCGGCCTTTGCTGGTGTGGCCAAAGGAGCATCCCCAAAGAGCCGGTAGCCGCCAACCAGGCAGTACGTCTCCCCATGCCAGCCCACTTGGGTTTCTCCACACCCTCGGTAGAGGAGGTGGTAGTAGCCATGTAGAGGTGGACAAGCGGGAGGCAGTGGTGCTGGAAAGGAAAGCAAAACTGATCAGTCACGTTTGCTGTGTACACTGTGCCATCAGTTTGTCCCCTCATAGCTCTTCCTACACCTGGCTGAAGCCCTCTCATCTGCTTGGCATTGCAAACACAGCCTTAGTCTGTCACCCCTATGGGTCCCCTAGAGACGGATGCTGGCTGCAAAAGCAATTCCCTGGAGCCTGTGGCAGCAGCAGACCAGGATGTCCTCCCCATTCCTGGAGAGAACAGTGGAACCTCAAAATAATAGCAGTTGGGACCCCTCGGTCTCTCCCTTCCACAACCGAGGAAACATTCCTAAGGTGTCACTTCTGAGGATTTCATGGAAGTGGTTTTCATGTTTTGGATCAATGGTCTAACATAAATCAGGTAAGGACCCCTCCCACCGTGGCAGCTCCTCTTGGGCCTCATTCCTACAGCCTGTTTCCCCGACGCTGAACTCCAGCCGTTGCATACTTTTCTCTAGATTTTCTAACACTCTCTGAAGGCCAAACAATGAGGCAGAGTGACCAGGAAGGTGAGAGCCAGACTCTGGGTACCATGTCTAGTCTCAAGAAACCTTGTCATAGCCGGGTGCGGTGGCTCACGCCTGTAATCCTAGCACTCTGGGAGGCTGAGGCGGGCGGATCGCTCAAGGTCAGGATTTCGAAACCAGCCTGAGCAAGAGTGACACCCTGTCTCTACTATAAATAGAAAGAAAGAAATTAATTGGCCAACTAAAGATATATATAGAAAAAATGAGCCGGGCATGGTGGCGCATGCCTGTAGTCCCAGCTACTTGGGAGGCTGAGGCAGTAGGATGGCTTGAGCCCAGGAGTTTGAGGTTGCTGTGAGCTAGGCTGATGCCACAGCACTCACTCTAGCCCGGGCAGCAGAGTGAGACTCTGTCTCAAAAAACAAACAAACAAAAAAATCAGTGTTATAAGACAGAAGTATTAGTTTTGTTAAAAGATAATTTTGTTTAATTTATTGCTCTTTGAAACTACTTCAAAATTCAATATATAGATGATCATTAGAAATTAAATGGATATAAAAGTTAAAGGTTATAAAAGGTTTATAAAAGTCTTAACTTGTAGTCAAATTGGTTAAAATTAGATGGATTTGTTTATAAGATTTTACTAAAATTAACTTTATCATTAATACACTAATATAATAAAATTTGGTTTTCTCTTTTAAACTAGATTGTCATATGATACTAATAGGAATAATAAGATTTTTTTATTCACCTTTTAATACACTGCAAAAATAAAGGCAAGGAAAGGAAGACAGATTCAGCCTCCTTATTAACTTGTACTTCAGTCTGTCTATTAGGTCTTATACTTGTTTGAGAAACTGAGTCTCCCCTCTCAAAGAGTAGGATTTGGGGTTTTTTAAAATATATATATACATACATATTTAAATGATCAGTTTGGCTGTAATTTTATAATAACCTGCAATCTTGTTTCATGACAACAAGTGTCTTATGATGAACAATTCATGACTTCCTGCTTTTAAAGCTTTCACTAAAATGTAAAGTTACTAAAAATAAAAATTCCAGTCAATGCATGTAATTCTGTATATAAGGTGTATCAAAGAATAAGGTGGTTTTAATAAGAAAAATGATAAAAGAAACAAAATGTGTTCTTGTTAAAATATATATCTTTGTCTAATTCATGGGTTATCTAAAGATTGAATCAAAATAAATTTAGAAAGAAAATAAACACAAAACTCCACTTGTGAGTAAGAAAAAGATATAAGAAGGCAATAAATATAGAGTTCTGGTAAGGAAGGTTAAACAGAAAGAATGATATAAAGAAAGGATCTTGCATAGAATGTTTTGTCCTAAAATGACTGGTTATTTAGGAAAAGGGAATGTTAGGACATAACAGAAAGTTCTAAGGTATGTTTTGTAGATGGTGTGTGCTACGTGCAGGTTGAGATAAAGTTTATGAAAGAGAATTTATTAAGGAAGTTTGGCTAAAACACGGATTTCTGTCAATATTAATTTACTCTTAATAAAATGACATGATGTACTCATTTTAATCCTATAACATGTTTCCTTTTTAATTTAAAAAGTATCACTACAGAAGGTTTTTCTTTAATTTTGGTAACTGACCTAAAAGAAGTAAAGATTTGATACTTTATCAGACAATCCCTGTACTCTATTAGGTTTTGACTAACTAAAAAACTAAAGTTAAAAATCATTGTTCCACTTACTAATTCGCAAATTCAAATGGCTTATCAGCAAAATCTGGATTAGCAATAGGGTACAGCTGATTTTGTAAAAACAACTGATAATCACTATCCAAAAAATGAATTATTCCATCTTCTAAATTTAACTCAATGGATATTACCTAAAATACTAAAAAACATACTCATCAAACCTTAAAAAATATATCATTTAAACAAAAAGGGGGAGGTATACGGTCCCCCAGAGATAGAACAAATTAAGCCTTATTTGCTTTAAATATTTTGAATATTCATAAAAAAGACAACTTAACAGCAGTAGAGAAGTATTAGAAAGGGAGTCGTCAACCAGATTCTTTCCCTCACCAGCCTATCTGGTGGAAAGACGATATAGGAAGCAAATGGAAAGAAGGATGGGCAAAGGTGTCGGAGAGAGGTTTTTTGCTTGTGTTTTGACAGATGACGGACAAACAATCTGGATTCCAAGCAAAAGAATCAAACCCAGAGTGAAAACCCGAAGGGAAAAAACGGAAGAGACCACCAGAAGTGAACGAGGCCCTGGCCGAGAGCTTTATCAGGATGAAAATAAAGAGTAGGAAGTGCCGAAGCAAGAAAACAAGTCAGGCATCGATCGTGACATGGGGACAGCTAAAGAGGACCTACGAAAAAGCAGACAGAGTATTGAAATGGACATCTGTACCTAAAACGTCTGTAAACCTCTTTCTTGTCATGATCCGCGGCGTAGTGAGCACGGCGGTAAGAGTGTCTGGTAACCAGACTTATCATTACTGGGCCTATATCCCCAATCCACCTTTAAATAAGATTGTCAGTTGGGCTGACGTGCCTTTCTTAGTATTTATTAATGATTCTAATTGGCTACCAGGACCTTACGATTATCGTGGTCCAATGAAACCCAACAAGGAGGGCACTATAATTAATAAATATGAAGTTGGGACAGAAGGCCCTCCCATATGTATTGGTAAAGGTATTCGTTGTTTAAAACCTGCTACTCAAACCTGGCTAGTCACCAGCAATTCCACCAGTGATAAAACTAAAGCCTGGTTATTTCTTCTAACTGTCTCCTCTTTTTCTTCTTCTGGACATACTAAATTTGCACCTACAGATATACCCATCTGTAAGGAGGTAGTAATTTCTGACCCTAAAACTTGGGTGCAATGGGAAAATTGTAGAAGTCACATGGGACGCATTCTTACTGGGTCACCTTCTTATGGTTATGTATTAGACTGGAGTCCCCACGGGCATCCTGCTTCATGTTACAATCTTAAAAATCTTCGTTGGAACAAAACTGCCGCCTCGATGTCTGTAAAAGACACTGACTTTAAAAGTCATATTACATGGCTCAACTATGGTATGAGTGCTCCAGCTCCTCATATTTTAGATGGCCCTATTCATGAGCAGTTGTGGAAATTATCGGCTGCTTTACACCCTTTGCAGGCCTGGATTAGCACAGGCACATTAGATATAAGCAGCAGCCGAGAGTGGAATTTTAATCTAAACTCTACTCATTATATTCAAGTTTGTGTTAAACTGCCTTGCTTATTCATGATTGGACATGCTATCTACGATGAACCCTCCTTCCTAGTGACTTGTAACGACTGTTCTTATTATACCTGTATTGACAGTTCCATAAAGTTCAATCCTTATAAGGAAACACTTTATATTCTCAAAGCCAGAACAGGACTGTGGTTACCTGCTAAAATGAATAGAATATGGCAGGAAACCCCAGCAATGTTTGTTTTGGACAAACTACTTAACCACATTCTTAAGCATACAAAAAGATTTATTGGTCTTTTAATAGAAGCTATTTTGGGAATCATTGCTGTCCCTGTATCTGCCGCCACTGCCAGTGTAGCATTGCACCAAACAGTTCAAACTACTGAATTTGTTCAAAATTGGCATCACGAATCAAATAGATCATGGTCTACTCAAAATCAAATTGACAGCAAATGGGCTACTCAAGTGGCTGACTTACAACAAGCAGTCACCTTACTGGGAGACCAGGTCATAAGTCTGCAAAAGCAACTCAGGCTCCGTTTGTGATTGGAATATCACTCAATGTTGTATTACTCCTCATATATATATAATCAAACTCGATTTCCTCGGGAAAACATTAAAAAACATCTACTTAACCAAGGAAATCTGACTGAAGAGATTTACAACAAGAAATTTACAACAAGAAATATTAAATACCTTCAGTAACAAACTTAATCTGCTCTCTGAGGCTGACATTATTAACGGCATCTCATCTGGTTTGGAGTCAGCTGATCCACTTTCTCATCTTAAGATATATGGGAGTTACTATAATAACTATTGGCATTATTTTAATCATTTGCTTGTGCTTATTTGTAGTCTGGAGAAAACTCCAAAGAAAACAACAGTCAGGGGACCGATGCCTCGCCGTGATGGCCATACAACTGCATCAACTCATTTTTAATAAAATAAAAAGGGGGAGATGTTGAGAAATATGATTGAGGAATTAATGAAGTGTGGCTCATAAGATCATCATTTTATTGTATCACCCAATATTGCTATATTAAAGACAGAAACAGGAGTTTGCAGGGTTTTGCCCTCAAAGAATGTGTGAACTCAATGGTTCACTTATCAGAGGCTGTTATCATGGGAGAGC
>CAUYRT010064255.1:0-39163 GCA_963574885.1 Lepilemur ruficaudatus | reverse complement strand
CAACTAAAAATATATAGAAAAAATTAGCTGGGCATGGTGGCACACGCCTGTAGTCCCAGCTACTCAGGAGGCTGAGGCAGAAGGATTGCTTGAGCCCAGTTGTTGGAGGTTGCTGTGAGCTTGGCTGATGCCATGGCACTGTAGCCAGGGCAACAGAGTGAGACTCTGTCTCAAAATAAATAAATAAATAAATAAATAAATAAATAAATAAATAAATAAATAAATAAAAAACACAAAAACCCCCAACTCTTTGGGTTTTTTCATTGTTTTATCAATGCATCTACAAGATATTGTAAAGTTTAACTACCTGTAATTTGAGGATTATATTCCACAAACAAAGATGGGATGGTTGCAAGGGAAGAAAAGATGACCTAGAACTGGTAGCTGACATCCTGAGTGACTGTAGTGGGATAACCTCACATGTCACTCCATTAGGGCTCTAACAATTGGCGGTGTGGTACAGTCAAAATAATACACAGAAAATGGAATGGAACATGCATTGGTGTACCTCTGCATTAAGTATATGCTAATGAAAGAATTATACACCAATGCTTTATTTAATAAATGGTATGAAAAATTTATTTTCAAATGGATTAAAGAATTAAATGGGGAAAAGTATTGAAGGTAAAGAACATTGAGTATAGATTTTTTCAAATAAACTAATATTTAGTGATAAAAATGAAATATCTTTATTTTCTGAGGTTCAGGTCAATGAACTTCAGAAACTTTATCTATCATACAAGGACCATTTTTGAAATTATTCTTGAAGGAAGAACTCCAGCAAGAAGAGAAATAAATCTAGGAAGTAGTAACACTATGGAGCTATAGCTTAGCAAATGCTATTATTGTCTTAATAAGCAAAAGCAATAAACAGACAGACAGACTCAAACAAATGAACTTCATAACAATCCAGAATTAAAATTCTAGATGATTCTAACATGATAAGGATATGAGGAATGTTGGAGATCAGGTAGGGGCTGAGAATAACTTTCTATTTCAAGGAAAATATATAGATAGTAATAAGTTTAAGAAACTAATAGGTAAAAATAAATTGAAATTTGAATTTTAGTTAGACATAATTACACAGAAGCAAAAATAGTATGTCTGCTGTTTTACATAGAATTAATGCCATCAATTGTAAAATGTGCCATCATTTCATTTACCACTACAAAAAAGGGCTGCCAATCAAGACACTGTGCTCTCTTATCATTAGAATTTGTATTCATAGTTAAATAGCTCTTTTAGACATCATCATTCTTATGAAAATAAAAAAGCCAAAATAAAGTCAGTTAAGATATTCCTAAAAATTTTTTACAAGAGCCCAACTCTCTAAATTACTTAACTTAGCATCACTGATGTTTGTGTTTTCCTGCACAAAATTATCCTATGTGCCATAAAGAGTGATGATGCTGTATTTTTAAAAGAATTTATAAAATTAAAACTACTATGCCTTGCAGGTAGAGCAGGCCTACTTTAGACTCTGCTTAGGAATGTTGCTAAATTTGTCCTGTTCACTGCCTCTGCCAACGCCTTTTCCCACATCATTTTATTCCTGGTGGTTAAAAATATTCTCCTCTCCAGTTTTCTCTAGGACTTTGTTCCAAACTGTTGACACCAATTCTGTAAGTTTTGATGCTGGAACTTGATATTCCTGCATGTTCAGGAAATGAAAACTGGGTCACGACTACCGCCTGGCCAACAATGTTCACAGAATGCTGTAGACTTCAAATCCTTCTGGCTTTCAAGATATTAAATTGTAAAATACATACAGTTTAGAAACCATATGATTTTCAATAAGCTTAAAAAGTTTAATCTTCCTAATATAAAAAGTAGGGAAGGAGAAAAAATAAAAACATAATGAAAATAGGGAAATTTAGAACACTAAACATTATATACAGGGAAATCCCATTTTAAGAATAATTTCAATAAATGTGAGTTAAACTCAAAAATCTAGAGATAGATTAGATTAAAAGTAAGATTCAGCAGTATGCTGTTTTATTAGTCAACACCCCATCAAGGAAAGAAACTGGGTATTTGGAGGAGAGTTTAATACAGGTAATTGGTTATATAGATGTTATATAGATTGGTTATATAGATTGTTACATAGATTGGTTATATAAATTGGTTATATAGATGAGCAAAATGCAGATATCAGTTGAAGCAAAAAAGAAGATGAGGCGATACCTAAAGAACGGAAGCTTGCTGACACTTCTGGGCTTGAGCCTGGTTGTCCACATCTGCTGTTGAACTGATGGAGATGCCGTCTACCCTGTTCAGGGTACACCAGACTTGCCCGCATGGCCAGCGCTGGGCCCATGGCCCACACTGTAGCTACAAGCAGTGCTGGCTGTGCTGTGGCCGCTGTTGCTCTGTCACTGCTTCTGCTGCCCATGGCTGCTGAAGAGTGTCACAACCTGAAGCAGGATGAGAGGCATTTTCCCTCTGCTCCACCTTACAAATTCCTATTAGGACTCCCATTAGCAGAACTTGACAGGAAGCCAGTTGGCAAGAGATCCTGGGAAATGTCACTTGTAGGCTTGCAGCCCTTCCAACATATAGCAGAATACAGAAATGTGGGAATAGGGGCTTAGATAACTGACACTGTCGTCTGCAAAGCATGCATTTAAACTAAAGGGTAAGGAAATGTTTGCTTATTCATTTAACAAATATTTATGGAATGCCTGCTAGGTGTTAGCTCCTCTTGCAGGTGCGGTGATACAGCAGGGAGCAAAACAGATGAAATATCTGCTTGGTGTATTTTTGAACTTTTAACTCAGGGAAGACAGACAACAAACAAAATAAGTAGTTAAATTCTATTGTGTATTGAAACTTGACAAATGCTACGGTGAAAAGTGAAGCAGGGAAGAAGGGCAAAGAAGGCAGGGGCTTGCAGTTTGATAAAACAGAGACCTGATAATGCAGTTAGCAAAATCATGAAATGTAATATTGATTTAATGCTTTTATCTGAAATAAAATCATGAAATAGAATTTTGCCAGTTGTTCCAATAATCACTTTGATAGAATTTTTTTTCCAATCTGGGATTTAATATGGGATTATTCATTGAATTTTTTTGTCATGTCTCTTCAATTCCCTTTAATCGGGAACAGTTCCACAGCTTTTTTTTCTTTTTTTGAGACATTTTGAGACATTGACACTCTGAAAAGTAAAGGAGAGTTGTTTTGAAGAATGTCCTTTAATTTGGTTTATCTGATTGTTTCCTCACCACAGTTTAACACCCAGTGCTGATAAGGTGACCTTGTTATGTTGACCAAACACTTTTGAATTTGTGCATTTTTGGCAGAAGAACTAATAATATTGAAGAAACAGAAGAATATGATATAACATAAAATAACAGAAGAAATAATGTTGTGTCCTTCCCAGTGCATAACATCAACATCGATAGCAGTAGTGGCTTCAGAATATTACACTGAGTGGATATATGACGGTTCCCTTAACCAATTCCCCATGGTTACACATTCAGGTTATTTCTAGTTTTCTCCTATTGTGAGTAGCGTTCTAATGCATACGTACACTCATGAGAAATATGTTTTCATATTTTAGATAATTCCCTCAGGATAAGATTTCATCAATAGAATTAAATGGTTTATAGGATACAGATGTAGTTTTGACTCTTTATACATATTGAAATCCATGTTGCTCTTCAAAAGTGGTATCAGCATAACATGTCATAGCAAACTTATCAGCTTTGGGTGTTACAGAATTCCCATATTACATAATTACACTCATATGAAATGTCCAAAAAAGGCAAATCTATAGAAACAGGGAGCAGATTGGTGGGTCCCTGAAGTTGAGGATGGGAATTAGGGCTCTTAATAGGGGAAAGGAAATGTTCCAAAACTGATTTGTGGGAATGGCTGTACAACTTGGTAAATTTACTAATAATCATTTAATTGTATACTTAAAATAGATGAATTGCATGGTATGTAAATTATACTTCAATAAAGCTGTTTTTTAAAAAAAAAAGGAATTAAAAGAATGTATTGTTAATGACTTTTAAAAAAACAAAACAAAAACAACCAAACAAACAAAAAAACAGAGGCCTAGAAGTTATCTAATGAATCTGCACAGGGAGAGGTCAGCCAGCACAACAGGCCATGGTATAGCAAGAGAAGTCAACAAAGACATGACACAGTGATACCATTTGGTTTGAGCAGGGCTGATAGGTATCTTTTACTATTTATATAATATTTATACTTTTAAGAATTTTCATAAGGCAACTCCAGTTTAGAGACTGACTGATTTCAAGATGATATTAATTTCACACCCTCAGGCTCTCAATTTTTTTGAATCTTCTGAGGACTTCATGATCATTATAAATAAGTCAGAGTCCACTATAAGTGATTTGTCCTCAAGGACCCCCAATTGGAAATATATTTGACTACTTACACTCACTGTAGACACTTCAAGACCCCTCCTATGAGAGCTGAAAGATTAAACTGTCCCCAGAGTCAGTCCACTTCTGAAACTTTGTAGTCACGGAGAGAAGACCGCAGAACACTTGGCTGCCATTGCTTAGTGGAGAAAAAAGCGTCAAAATAGTTTCCCCATCAAAACCAAAACACAGCACAACAAAACAAAAATCTCTCCAACTTGGGAAGGTAATCATATAATTCCTACTTGGCAAAAATGTAGGGTTGTCTATAGAATAAAAGGAACTATCCGAATCCAAGCTATTGCTTCTTAATCCTTTAATTAGACTAAATCCTCCAGATGGAAACTCCATTTGTCCTTATTACAGGAAAACAAGAGCAGATACACACTGAGATATCGATTCACATATGCACACATACACAACTGGATGTTTTCATGTAAATATGAATAAATGTCATGGTGAGAAAATAAACAAACAAACAAATAAAATCCAGTGGCCTGGAAAGGCCTTGTGACATTTGAACAAAGATACAAGGGGGAAGCAATGTCTGAATGAAATCAGAAATATTTGTTTTAATAATGCGCCAAGTAGAGAGTAAGGTGAAAGTGTACAGGGAAAAAAAAAAGATGTTATTTATTGGTTAAAAAAATCAGATCAAGAAAATATAGTGATCATGTACATATTTTTATCAGTGTAGCCTAAAACATACCACAACAATCCTCAGAATGAGTAAAAATAGGTATATTCAAAATTGTGGTTTAAATTGAAAGATATAACAGACAAAACCTCTTAATATAGTATATTTGGGTAACACAATTAAAAAATTTAGCTCCATGTAGAAATGTATACTACAAAACAACAAACAAAAATATTCTTTTAATTAATTCTTGGCAGATTCCATGTACAAGACCACAACAGAAGCCTCAATAAATTCTAAAGAATCATCGTCATGTTAAGACTTTGCTCTTTGACTATAATTCAATAAATTTAGAAATCTGTAACAAAAGGACAGCTTAAAACATCCTTTATATTTGGAACCTAAAATAAATATTTCTTTTGCTAAAGAGGAACTCGTGGGAAGTTATAAAATACTGAATTAAATAAAAATAATACATGTCAATATAATCTCAGTATTTGTGAGATTAAACCAAAGCAAATCTTAGAGATGGGCATCTTTGAGTACGTTTACCAAACACAAAGATTATTGAAAAAATCATTAGCCAAATTCAAAAATATAGAAAAAGAGCAACAGAGGAAACAAAAAATTAGAAATAACAAATAAAAGAATAAAAATCACTGGAAACGGGAAGTTGCAGTGAGCTATGATGAGGCCACTGCACTCTAGCCCAGGAGACAACAGTATTTTAAAAATAATTAATTATTGTCAAGTTAGTAAACATCAGGAATTTTTGAAAAAAATTAGGAATATTTTGAAAAAAATTAATGACAGAAGGGATGTTCTTGACTTGCTAAATTCTATTTTTAACATACCACACTCAATAGAAAAAAAATTAGAAACCTTTTAAGATGATTAATAAAACTAGGATGCAAACAATCATCTCTTGAGTGACAAGAAATTTTTTAAAAGTCATCTTTATATTAAAATTCTGTTTCTATTAATTAAATATATATATCTACACAAAAAATCTCTTGCAATTTTCAAGTGTGCAGGAGTTGTTGTTGTCCATGGAGCATGTAGAGGTGAGGTCAGATTAAATAAAATAAGAGCAGTGTCTTATAAGAAGATGCCATGGCAGAAGCTGAAGCATAAGATAACTAGCTCTATGAAAAATATTTTTTTCATTTTTAATTGTGGTAAAATATATATAAAATAAAATTTAACATCCTAAGCATTGTTAAATGTGTATTTCAATAGTGTTAAGTTATATATACATTATTGTGCAACTAATCTCTGGAACATTTTGATCTTGCAAAATTGAAAGTCTATACTTCCCCCCCATCTCCTGGCAACAATCTACTTTTTGTTTCTATGAGTTTGACTGTTCCAGATACCTCATATAAGTGAATTCATATACCATTTGACTTTTTCTGACTGGCTTATTTCACTTAGCATAATGTCCTCAAGATTCATCCACTTTGTGGTAGGTGTCAGAATTTCCTTCCTTTTTAAGGCTGAAAAATATTCCATTGTATGTATATACTACATTTTGTTTATCCATTTCTCCTTTGATAAACATTTGGGTTGCTGCTTCTGCCTTTTGGATATTGTGAATTATGCTGTTTTGAACATGGATGTACAAATATCTCTTCAAGACCCTGCTTTTAATTCTTTTGGATGTATACCCAGATGTAGAATTGCTGGATCATATGGAAATTGTATTGTTAATTTTTGTTGAGCTACCATGCTGTTTTCCATTTTATATTCTCACCAAGAGTGCACAAGTGTTCCAATTCTCAACATCTTGCCCAGAACTTGTTAGTTTCTATGTTTTTTTATAATAGCCATCTTAATAGGTAAAAGGTAATAGCTCATTGTGGTTTTGATTTGCATTTCCCTAATGATTAACTAAGTTGAACATCTTTCCATATGCTTTTTGGCCATAAAATGGTTTTGATTTTCAAAGGTATTATAAACAAATATTTCTAGAGATTATTTAAAGAAAGAAGATGCAACACCCTTGCTATAAAATATATTACAAAATAATAACACTAGCATTTCAATGAAAATAAACAGAATTCACATAGAAAGCATCCATAATATTCAATAGGGTAAAAATTTCAATTATTTTAATAATAAATATGAATATAATTTGAAACATCATGGTGCTTTATTAAAAATATCAAATTGATGAAAAAGTAAAAGCAATATCAATGATATTTAATGCAACCAAAGGCATATTGAGATAGCTATATTGATAAAATGATGTAATTATTTTGACTCTTTTAGAATGAAATTATCTGTTTATTTTATCCATCTATCTGTCTCTTTCTCTTCCATATATATCATATCTATTTTACTCTAAATTTATTGGAAGAAAATATTTTTATGATACTTTAATAAAGTCATGATAAAATACAAATCACAAAGAAAAAAATGCATAAATTTAGGTGCATCAAAATTGAAAATTCAAAGACCATCAACAAACTTAAAAGACAAGTGGTAGATAGGTAGAAGTTATTTGCAAGAGATAGTAAATGATAAACACCTAAGATAAATAAAGAACTTCTACAAAATAATATGAGAAAGGCAAATCAATTCATAGAAAATAAGTCTTTGAATGACTAATAAATATAAGTAAAAATCTCTAGATTTATTAATAATAACAGCTTACAAAGTAAATTACAATGAAATATCTTTCTGTTGCTTCAGATTGGTAAAAAGTTTATATAACTATACCTAATGTTGGCAAGGAGGAAGGAAATGGAAATTATTATTCACTGATGATTATTCACTGTATGAATGAGAGCAGAACTTTGGCAGTATCTCTTAAATTAGAATATGTGCATATATTAGTATCAAAAATTCCATTTTAGGTATGTATTGTTATAAAAAAAGGGCCACAGATTAAGAATTCTACTTTAAAAAAAAAGAATTGAAATGCATGAAGGAAAGTGCTTAGTAGCTTGAGCTAGGGAGGATCATACCTAATTTTCTTTACATATTGAAATTACAGGCTTTACACAAAATGCCTGAGTAAGTCCAAGATGTTTCTCCCCACCCTCCCTACATGCACACACATGGATTCAGGAAGTTCTTGGTGATCAGCAGGGTAGGGAAGGTATAAACTCAAAACAAACAAAACATTGAAAAAGAAAACTAATGGCATACATTTGACAAGAGGTCAACCATATATACTTGAAAACAAGATGACTCGCGCTATTTATTCAGAGTGGCAAAGATAAGTGTAATATTGAAGATCTGTAAAGAGGTTAGGGGTGATTGTTTAAAACAGTAAAATATTACTATTAGCTTAATATTTAAGTAAATAACTGACACAAATTTCTTTTGGTTGTGTCTGATTTTGTCATGACATCATTCTGGTATGACATACAGGTTGATATGAACAACAGTGTTCAGGATGATGTTGTCATGGTAATAGGAAAAACCCCAAATATCTATAAACAGGCAAATAAAGAAATAAGTTTTGGACATTCCATGTAATGGAATGTTATACAATTTGTAGAATAAACTAGAGCTAGAAAATAAAAACTCAGAGACTAAAACTTGAGTGCTGAGTGGAGGCTTTTATTGTCAGACACAGCCCAATCCATCACAGAATCTAAATGTTGATAGATAAAGTTCCAGGGAGGTCTTTTAAAGCTGAAAAACCTCAAATTATTTCTGTCCCATATTAGGAAAGCACAGTCTCAGAGTGCAGCTCATCATCTGGTGGTAACTATTATATGATGATTGGGAAGGTTTCAGGTGGCACGTCTCACTTCAGCACTTGCTTCAGGATTTCAGCACCTGACTACCTTTGCTTTTCAGGTGAGTTTCTTCGTTTGGAATTATAATACCCAGATATCTTTCAGTAAAGATGGTCTTGCCCTGTTGTCAAGCCAAGTATCAACATGCGCAGATTTCAGAGATAATGCTGAATGCAAAAAGCATATTGCAGAACCATGAGCAGCATAAATCATTTGTGTATATTATGTAAATTTAAAGGTACATGCAAAACGTGGTGCATATTTTGCTATTTTGAGCATATACATTTAAAAACAATATTCTTGAGATGATTATCAGCTACTTGTAGATTGTGTTTTTAAAATTTTCCTAGACACCAAAATCAAAAAAGAGTATGCTAAGCTAACTGGGTTCATTTATCATTCCATGAAAACTAAAATAAATGAGTGGCTGCTTTTCTCTTACAGCAGTTAAGAGCTAGAGCCACCAGGCATAGCTCCTTAGATGAAGTGTGGAGTCAGAGGCTTGATATTTCAGTCTTGTACAATATGGTCCTTACATGCCCTACCAATACCTTGTGAATTCACAGTATAGAAACGGTGGCCCCTGCCCTCCTTTCAGCATTTTCACATTCTGCTTTCCAGTGCTGAATAATAGAGACACAAAGCTCTATGCTAAAGCCAGACAGACTTCTCTGGAGGAGCCATTGCCTTTCAGGGATTTCTGGGGAAAGCTCTAGGCGTCAATATTTCCTTTTCATCCAGTAGCAATAATTCAAGGCCCAGGAGAATCACTCAAATATTTATAGGAGATACCCGTCCATGCCAATGCCTGGGGCTGTCATCAGTCTTAAAGAAAGGCATGAGCCCTGTCATCAAAGGCAGGTACTTTCAAAGGAAAAGCAACACACACTCTCATATATCTTCCATGGAAAAACAAATCTTCTTAATTCTACTGCAGGTGTTGGTGTGGATGGGATAGAATGGTGAAATTGATTCTTCTATGTGAAAATGTTGTCACTTCAGTAAAAATGACACTGAGCTTGACCAAGCTTCATGTTAAATCTCTGTTCTTGACTGTCCTCACTAATTAGTCTTTACCAGCTAGGGAGCCACCGGAACAAGGTCCTCATATCTGCATTGCTGTGGCTGCTTGAACCTTAGCAGGTAGTCAGATTACAGGGCAGTTATTTTGCTTGCCCCAACCCCAAACCTGCAAACCTCTGACATCATAATTGGATTGCAGAAAATGTGCTCCCCTTTGCTTTTTTGAAAGCCATCTGATAATATAGGCTCCATTTTCCCATGTTATTTATTTTGTCTTTATATTTAATCAGGATTGTCAAAGGTTTTTATTTTTATAACCAGTCTTCATGTGTTCTGTGACAAGCTCCTCAATGGACCATTTGAGTATATGTGACTTGCTTTCTGTTTCTTTTTCATTTCTCTAACTTTTAATAACTCAACTCATTTCCTCCTTTCAGCTGCATTAGCAATGCTATTTAGAACAGTTTTCAACACGCTTCCACACTGCTTGCCAGTAGGATTTTAAACTGGGCATTTTAAAGTTTGCTTTTGAATCATAGTTTTACTGTAATGCAATAATGATTCTTTCATCCTTGTTGCATTTTTTATATTAGCAGATAAATAAAGCAGTAACTGTGCAGAACATTTACTAGTAATATAATTATTTATTGCCAGTAGCCAAACACCTGCTGAAAGCCACAAATTCCCCCAAATGTATGTTAATTTATTTAATAGATGTGCTAGTCCGTGGATATAGTCAATAAACACTAGTTCTTTGGTTGGTTGATTTAGACTATATTTGTGAGCACGTTTGTCTAAAAATTTTCCAGGTCAATTTAATCAGCCAACTAATTAGGTCAGCCTAGGCAAAATTACCAACTGATATGATTGCATATTTTGATTAACTATATTTTTAAATCCATGCTATTAAACAATAGGCTTATTTATCTTATATTTGTGTTCCCCAACTTTCTAATAGTGCCACATTTATTAATGACTCAAATCATGGCTAGAGTCCTTGGAACTATTTAGTTTTCCTCCAAGTTGATTCTGAGCGATGGAAAACCAATCATTAGACTTAATTCTGAATCCTGTTGTCATTTCACCATCTCATTCTTCGTATTGTTTATTTCTTATTGCCCCTGTTTCTGTATCTCTTTTATGAACTTTAACATCTGCATCCTCTGATTCAGCCTCTCACCAATCTCCTGCAGAGGATTTAGAAACTTGTGCCTCCATCTGTAATAATCTAGGCCCTTTAGACTTATTCATAAGTTAAATCTTTTATTACTATGGTTAGAATTTTGTACTTCTAACATATTGATTTCTGCATTTAGCATTGTTTTCTCCTCTGTTTCAATTAACTGAATTAATTAATTCAGTTATAATATTTATTGACTCCTTCCATGTGTCCAACATTAGACAAGTAAAAATATAAGAAAGACAATTCTTATACTTGAGGAATTTGTACTCTGGTGTGAGAGAAATGTGAAAAAAAAATATAACCCACACAAATAATTTCAACACAGAGCAGTTAGAACTATCAGAGCAAAATCCAAGAAAGCAGGCAGAGGGGCGGTGTGGTGTGGCAATTAAGAACGCTGGCTATTTCTATAATGACGTCACCACTTAGAAATCATGCAACCGTGGGAGAAATTTATTTTATTTTTTCATGCCTCAGTTTCCTTATATTTTAAGTTAGGATACCCACAGGACTTTCTTCAGATTGTTGTAAGTAGGAAATGAAATATGTTAATACATACACAATACTTGGGCTAATTCTTGACACATACTATGTAGCCAACACATGTTGTTATTATTAAAATATGATTATTATTACTACCTACCCCAACTCTAGAAGGTAGAGAAAAGAGGGGATTTGGCACAATAGGCGTATTGCCTTTTGGATGAATGAGAACAAGTGTTTGAGCTGTGAGATTTGGTTTGGCTGTTGGATTTGCTACTAAAAAACTAATCCCTCCACCTTTCAGTACTTAATATATTTTATGTAACATGAACAGCTTTAAATAAATTTTTCCCACAAAATTCAGGTTATGTATGGATCTTTGAAGACATATTCTCATGTATCTCAATATTTAATATTATTTTTATATAATGTTACTAATGTTACTTAAATAAGTACTGCCATAAAACAATATATAATATAGGACAAACACCTCCTGTTTTCAGCTTGATTTGCTTTTATTTGTCTTTATTTGTGTTTGTTTAAGTCTGCAGAGTACAAACAGATATGACTTTATTCTACCCTTCACTATTGCCTTTAAACAGATCCTGCAGGATTTTTTTTTCTCAGCCTTTTGATGGCATATTGAGCATAGTTTTTCAGTCATTTTCAGATATTAAAATAATTCCATTTTTTTATTTACCAGAAAATCCAATGCAATCTTCATCAGATGGCTAAAGATAACATCACAATAATGGGACAAATTGAAATCATGTACCAGGGAATACAGTGAAAAATATATCATCTTTTCTGTGATATTTCTGCCAAAGTACACAACCTGAATCTCATGATGAGGAAACATGAGACAAACCCAAATTGTGGGTCATTCTGCAGAATAACTGGACTGTAATTTTCAAATGTCAAGGTGATGAAAGACGAGGTAGACTAAGAAACCCTACTAGACAGAAGGGCATCAGAGAGACATGACAGCTAAATGCAATGTGTGTTAGATTAGATTAGATTTTTTTTTGCTATAAAATACGTGATTGGGATGACAGAAAAAATTAGTGAAGTCTGAGGATTTGATGGTAGCAATGTATCAGTATTAATTTCTCGATTTTGAAGGCTGTAGTATAGTTATGTAGGAAAAGTCCTTGTTCATAGAAATAGCATGCTAAAGTATTAGAGGATGATGGAATATTGTACCAGCAATTTACTTTCAAATGATTCAGGAAAAAATGATTTCTATTTTATCTGCAACTTTTCTGTAATTTTGAAATTACTTAAAATTATTTAATGTTTAAAATATTCTTCAATTGATCTGAAGGAAAATACACACACATATATATCCAATTCAAAGCTAAATAAAAACTTCAGTCTCTTATTTAATATTTTGCTTCCTTTTCTGGTTTAATCCTGAACCTCAATACAGTAGAGCTGGTAGAGAAGAGAGACCGTCTGTTCTATTTTTCCCTGCTCCTTACCTCTGCTGCTCCTACTTCCTGTGGGTCTGGGACTTAGGAAAAGTGTTTAGAAGGAAAGAACAGTCTTACTGACTTGTTCTACTGAAATCTGGTCACAAGTGCCATCTGTTGTGGCAGAATTCACATTTTTGCTTTCTTTTCCCCCCTGTGGGGCACTTTATAAACCTTTTGGGGATATACTACAGGGACCAGCACAGTGGCATTCCCTAATGTTGATAATGTGTGCTCCAAAGAACTTCCAACTCCTACTTCATGAACTCCACCGTGGGGGTGTTTTTACCAGCATTTTTTCGGTATCATCCTAGGCATACTAACTTCTGTGTCCACTGGGTCCCTAGGAAAGTCCATCACCTTCATTCTGTCAAGCTGTAGATTTCTCAGGCTCTTCCAAATTATGCTGTCATCCCTATTCAGCCACCAGGGGAATGCCAACCAATCTCTAACCTTCAGAGGCATCCTGCCCAGTGCCAAGCACCTGTCTCCTTTCACTCCGAAACCTGAGAGAAATCTCCAGTGCTCTGCTCTAATCTCTCAATGAGGAGGTGAGGTTTTGTCACTCATCTAGCATCTAATTAGGAAATAAGCAGCCAATTTTGCATTCGGGAAAATATTGCCCCCACTGTCACAGCGGGACTCTCCTAATGTACTGGGAAAATGCCATAGAGTGGAGGAGAAACATTAAGACATTCTCTTCTATATACTTCTTTCAAGGAATCTTCTCTCCTTCTCAGTGAATTCTCATATGTGTGATGGGTGATTCGGTTTCTTGGGTTTTTGACACCTCAGATTTATTTAAACAATTTCATGTTATAAGTGTTATAATTTTGCTGAAACTAAATTGCTGTAAGCAACATAAATATGATACTGATTATTAATACAGGGATTCTTTTGATTTTTTCTTATCTATATTGTGTAGTAACTCAATTCTTTTCTCTGTTTAAACTGCTAGGTATCCTAATGTTTTGACCATTAAATAAACTAACATGATTCTTTTCTTACTGGCTCCAGAAATTAAAATAATAGTTTTTGACCTTTACATGATTGAAAACACAATTGTAATTCAAGATTTTTCAATTGCATGGCAAGTATAAGGTACTCATTCAGATGGTTAAGAATGTCCTTTTCAGATTACCATTGAATTATAGACCTGAAATATACAGACGAATCCTAATTTGAGAAGCATTGACATGGACCAAGTAATTTTGTATTCTCTTCTAAATAGAATCATCATCACTATGATGATTCTAACAGCATAAAACATTTTCTTGCAATTATGTGGTTGAGCATAATCTGGGCTTGTCAAAATCAGATTGGACCTTTAAAAATACCTGATCTATATGCTTTTTATAGGAAGCTATCCTTTCCCAACATTGCTTCTTAAAAATGGTGTAGAAAACTTGCCTGTGGGTATATGTGAGACATGTTATTTTTGTCTACTAGACATGTCTATATAAGAGATATGCAAACCTTCAAACCCCATACTCGTTAGAAACAGAAAGGGAGCTTAGTTATCACTGGGTGTCTTATCCCAATGTCTGAATGTTTTTTAAAGTGTTCTTGAAATGTTTTTCTGCATTGTTAACGTCATTAAGGGGCCTGCCCTTAGAGTGTGTCTTTCCAACTGCCAGGTTTGGAAAAGTATGTGGAATAAAGGAAAAGAGGATAAAAACTACCTCCATGTTTCCTGGCAGTCCCTACTTTATCAAACGTTGCTATCAGATGCTCTGGCACCAGATGAAGATTTTACTGAGTATATCAAGGTTCTCTGGGACCATATTTTCCATTTCACTGTATTCTTCACAGTTTCACACATTGGTGCATATGTAGAAGTCTAGTAGTCTCATGATGTTCAGATAAATGCTGAATATAGCTCAGCAAGTTACTGACAGGATTAGAAGGACTTTTTTGTGTGAAATTGTGGTTTGAATTTTGTTAAGAGTGTAATAAATAAATATAATAACAAAAAGAGCATTGAATAATCTCAATTGAATTTATTGTTTGTTTTTCTGAGCCTCATGCAGACAAGTTTGTTCAGAAGAGATAATGAAAAAATTTATTAAAACCAATAGGAAATCACAGGTTTCCTCCTTAGTAACATAACTCAGGATGTAGGATCTTCTGATGTAAATCTCTTGGGCTGTACTTCAAGGTGCCCCTGCTTTTTATATGCAGTCTGCAATCTTGATTTTGACAGTCTATGATTTGTTATCATGCTACGCAGGATGCAATAACATTGTGCACCTCTTATCCTCCAGGGTGCAAACAGAGAAAATTATTGTTTCCCAGTATGTTGATGTCAAGAATTTGCAAAGATTTTAATAATAATATCACCGCCAAAGTTTCCAGAAAATGCATTCTATTTTTACTCTAGTGTATTTCCTGTTTCTCCTACCTGGAAATTTAGTAATGGCTGTTTCTGAACTAGAGTACAGACCTTATTTTTCTTTTCATTTGTTTATTTCTGCTTAAAATTAAATTACATTAATTGTATAACTTTTAGTGAAGAAGTTGTTTTAAATAGTTGTTTATTAAGGTTAGTGTTTGCAAATTTCCCCTGATTTATATTTGTACTCAAAAATGATAACTAAGAAATATTTACATACATTTGGCAATAAAAAATTTACATAATAGCTAGGCCAGTGAAACTCATTATCTTCTAAAATAATGTTTATGCTAGTTGTATAAAAGCTAGGAATCATGTTTGATTTAAAAAACTCTCATTTTGATTAATAACTTGGCAGTTGTAGGAATTAACTGATTCATAGAATAAAGCATCATTATTTCATAGTCTAAATCATGAGATATAATTTGACTACCATACGGCAAATTTTTGGCTGATTTGAGCTTGCTTATTTTATATATAAAATCAATATCATGTGAATTTTCCAACATAAACTATCAAGATGTATATCCTATAATATGTCTAAAGCACTATAAACAAAAAGGAAAACTATGTTCAATGAGAATTACGTAAGTGAAGCCAGTATCTTTAAGCCAATAGCTAAAAATAACTGAGTCACATAAAGCCACTAATCAAAATCAGAGGAGAAAAAAAAGCATTCTTAGCACCATTCTCATTTTCTCTTGGTAATTGGTTTTCTTTCTTCATACCTTTGGAATTAGAGGAGACTTAACAGTGGCAGAAAAAAGCACACAGAGAAAATGAAATCCTGACAGGCGCACAGGATTAACATCCGGCTCTCTTTCCAGATTTGTTAATGACAGACTTGCTCTCAATGCCTCTAACTCTAGGAAGTCTCATTCACTGGCAAGCCACTTTTAGTTTTCTATTTGCAGCAGATCATATATATCTGACTTGTTTTTCTTCCTTGCATTTTACTTTCTATGTTGGTCTGAAATATTAGTGTTGGGTGGCAAATGCTGAAGTAAAAATTGTCCTTCCCTAGACTTAAAAAGCTAGAATTTTAAAATGAGAGTAGGAAAAGTTCAGGGACTCAGATCAACGGAGCAGGAGTGTCTTTGTACAAACTGTCTGGTGAGCTCCCTTGGCTCTAGTATAAAACTGTTCCTCAATTATCCTTGAAAAATTACAATCAACCCTTCACCTGTGAATCCCAGAGAAATTGCCACGATTCTCTCAAATTTTATAATTAGGATCTCTTCCCCCCATTTCACTTCTCAAATTAAATCCCTTATTATTATTGTATTTTGTTACTGAAGGAGTGGAAAACTGTGATGCTTTTCTTCACCCACTGTAAGGGTCACAGCCAACACTCCTATAACAAAGACAGGTTAACAAGAAAAAAGCATAACAAATTTATTTAATCAAAGTTTTATGTGATATGGGAGACTTCAGAAATGAAGATCCAAAGACCCAGGGAAAACTATCGATTTTTATGCTTAGGTTTGATGAAGAATGGACAGCCTTGGAGAAATGTGATTGGACAAAAAGGCATGATCTAGTGGTAACAAGACTGAGGTGTGAAACCCAGCAAGGTCTGTATGTTCTGATTCTCGGCCTCTATGTAGCATTGCTTCCTCCCAGGTATGGGGCAGGACCCCTCTGGAATGAGAATCTTCAAGGGAGAAGGAAGAAGAAAGAGAGTCTGTTTTTGAGGTTTTATTGCTTGCTTTTGGAGAAAGAGGTTCTAGTTTCTATGATCTAATTTGAGGAAGAAGAATTCTGGTTTCTGTGACTTGCTTCAGGGGAGAAAAAGAGGAAGGAGATAGATGGGCAGGGAAGGTCAGAAATACCTTGATTCTGAGATCCTTTCAATTCCTTCATTTCAAAGGACTCAGCATGCCAAAGTACCATATTTTGGGGTATCATGTTCTGAGCCCCAACATTACTATAATACCTGATTGTGAAAGTAATTCATTTTCTTTGTAGAAAATGTGAATAATAAAGAAAAAAGAGAGTAAGTAATTCCATCCCAAAATGGGACAATGTTAATATTTTTGATATATATTTTATGAGACATTTCTTTCTCTTCAAAATTTTTTAAAAATTAAAACATTTTTAATTGACACATAATAATTGTATGTATTTATGGGGTACATAGTGCTGTTGTGATACATATAATGTATAGTGATCAGATCAGCATAATTAGCATTACTACAATCTCAAATATTTATCATTTCTTTGTGTTGGGAACATGCAATGTCCTCTTAATAGCTATTTGAAGCTATTAATATATATTATTATTAACAATAGTCATCTTACAGTGCTATAGAACACTAGAACTTATTCCTTATAACTATAATTTTCTATCATGCAACAAATATCTCCCTAATACCTTCTTATCTCCTACCCTTCCCAGCTTCTAGTATCCTCTGTTGCAAGATTTATTTCTATGCAGACACACAGTACATATTTTATTTTTTTTGAAATATGGATTTATACTCTGATTGCACAACTTTAATCACACCACTTTTGGTGCTGTCTAATCATGTTATTTGCTAACTCTTTTCATAATAATTTGTAAAAGTTTTTTACATATTCACTATATTTGTCTCATATATCCACCAACTATTATCTCCAGTTTATACTTTGCATATTAATTATATAAATGGTGTTTTTGAGATAATTTTACTTCTTGTAGTCAAAGTATCAGTTTTTGTCTTACTGGGTTTTTTTTTGTAATTACTTTGCATGTAGAACTTTTCTTTTATCAAGGCTATTCATTATTAGCATGTGAATTAGGAATAATTCATATTTTTATTCTCAAGCAATATTTCACATAGTGGGGAAATGACTTCTTTTAAAGAAGTTTAAAATATTGGCCATTTGGAATTGTTTGGTTATGACACCTTTGATGGAATTCAGCTTCTGACAACTTTTTCAAAATTTTCCAATGTTATTGTTAGGATCAGAATTCACCTATTTTGAGTCCATTTTCTTTTCCAGAATATCATCTATTTTATGGATCTTCTTTCTTTTTTCTTTTTCTTTACTATAGTAGCTAGTGGTTTATTTCATTTATAAAATTTGTCAGGTTTTTGTTTTATTACCTAATGTGAATTTCTTCATTTTTTTTCCATTCTCTGACTTGTATGAACACCTTGGAAAACAGGATTTCAGGTACTATAGAAGGCATATTTTTCTTATCACTTCAAGTATTTCACAGTCTATCTTCAATGTATAGAACAGTATAGTAGATATTCAATAAATGCTTGTTGAATGACACATTGGAAAGTGGACAGCAAGTTGGGGCAAGGAGGGGAACAAAACAGTGAATGTAAAAGACATAGATCTAAGGAAAATGAATAAAGAGAAAAGTAAGGAAATATCATTACATTCATAAGGACTCCTTCTCTGCCTTACATCCTAAATTATACCCCTTTTGGCTTAGGGATTACAGATATTCAAATTCTGGTCTAATACCTAGTTGCTGTATATGGAGGGAAGTATACTAAGGCCATCTGTGCCCGAAGGAAGCTGTCTTAACTTCTTTGCACTGTGATCATTTTGTTTGGAAGAAAGATAGCCTCTTTCAGTGCATGAATCATATATATAGATTGTCCTGTTATCATGCACTCTGAGCATCTGATTTGAAGGTGTGCTGGGTTGTTTCATACAATGCTATCACTTTGTGGAACAATAGCAAGATCTCTGGGGACAGTTTTCAGACAGTCATATACAATCAACTTGCGATACTTGAAGAGAGGTTGAAGTTTGAATTAGTTTTGTGAAGGAAAACTTGTAAATCTTTTAAAGTATTTCTTAAAGTTACTTTCAAGAGATTAATCTCATTTCATATTCTTCTTTGAGCCACATAAATTTCCTCTATACATCACAGGACCTTTACCAGAAGCATTTGTTAACTGTGGCTTCTTTTTTCCCTTGGCCATATGTTTTCTTATCTTGTAAGTTGTTAGCTCTATCCAGTCAATCAGGGAGAACACAGAAGTGCATTCAATTAATTTCTTTGCTCAAAGGCATCAATCCACAGTTTCTTACAACCGTTACATATTTTGGCAGTGCCTTTTATGAAAGCTGACTGCTATTTCTGAGACAGCACAAATTTAACCTGAGCACTTGGACAGGTTTTCTTGATGATGGTTGATTTCCAAAGGGATTTTATTTCAAACAAGAGCATGTTTTTGAGAAATGGTAGAAGATGTATTGGGGAGCAGATTTACTTCACAAACTCTTTAGAAATCTATTTTTGTTAAAAATCTAAGTTTCAACATAAATGACACTTAACTTTACATGGTAGCAGAACTCTTCCAATATGTTAAAAAACTCTGTGATTAATTTTCTTAAATCAGGATTCATTCAACATGTACTGTTGATTACATATCATGTACCAGATAACTGCACTAGATGTTGAAATTCCAAAATAAAAGGCACGTTCATTGCCTTGGGGGAGATGACATACATACAGTATAGTAGGGAGGTTGACACCAAACCAGTCTAACAAAATAAAGTACATGTTATATGTTGCAATGAGATTGTTTACATAGGACACTAAGGAGAGAAATAACGGGATACCTCTTAAATGTTATGTAATTTTATTATGGAGAAAGATAGAAATAAGCAATGGCTAGGATTGGTGACAAGATAGCAATTGTGAAATGAAATAGGTGCCATGGTTACACTGGAAGTGGAATGATAATTTAGTATTCAATTCATAAAATGACTTTACGCTTTCACAATGAATTATCTACCAAACTCAGGTCACTTACATTTGGAAAAGGACAAAGATCCCACCAAAACTAAATCCACCAATATTATTTGACTCTCAGTATTAACTGTTTTTTTTTAATGGTTTTGTTCAGTTGTGCTTGGAATACATGTTTTTATTTTTTGATAGTTGATAAATATATGTTTCAAATATATTACTCTTGATTCCTAGGGGAATTATTTTTTATGAGCAATAAAAATCTACAATTAGAAATAAGGAGGGGGCTGACTTCGGTCCATTGCAAACCCCACAACGGGGCTTGGTCTTATTTCCAACATTTTTCAGAATGGGAAGTTTCAACTGAGGGGATAATCTAAAATTATTAGGATCCTGTGAGGAAAGAGTTAATACATCAGGCCCAGTTGTTCAGTCCTTGCATGGCTCTTAGGGAACCTAGATCACTATCTATACTTGGTCAGTGTGACCATGGGAAGATTCTTTATGTTAACAATTGATGCTTTTGCTATGCACACTAGGAGCAATAGATTGAGATACACCAGTGTGTTAAAATTGCTTTGCCCAAACATCAAGAATGATGATGTGCATCTGATTTCATTGCTGTGGTCCTGACGTGTTTCAGTTGCCATGACTGGTTACATAGTAGAATGTGCCTATGTGACCAACTCTTCATAAAAGTCTTGTATCCTGAGACTCCAATGGGGCTTTCCTAGGCAGAGACATTCTGCACATGTCTGTATGGTTTGATGCTGTAGAGAAAACACGCCCTGTGTGGCATTAGATGGGGAAGAATTTGAAAGCCTTGTGTCTGGCTTCTCTGAACTCTGCTCACTGAGTATCATTTTCCTTCTACTTTTACTGTATATTCTTTGCTGTAATAAACTTTAGCCATGATTATAATCTGCTATTGAGTTCTGTGAGTCCTGTCTTGAGGATAGGCATATGCTATAGTTTGAATATTTGACCCTCCAAACCTCACATTGAAGTGTGATCCTCAAAGTTGGAGGTGGGGTCTAATGGGAAGTGTTTGGGTCAAAGGGGAAGATTCCTCATGAACAGATTAATGCCTTCCCTGGGTGGGGGGTATGAGTGAGTTCTCACTCTATCAGTTCCTGAAAAAGCTGGTTGTTAAAAAGACTGTCACCTCCACCCCCTTCCTTCCTCTCTCACCATGTAGTCTCTGCACCCACCTGCTCCTATTCCCCTTCTGCCATAAGTGGAAGCAGCTTGAGGCCCTCACTAGAGGCAGATGCCGGCACCATACTTCTTTACAGCCAGCAGAACATTGAGCCAAATAAACCTCTTATCTTTATAAATTACCAGCATCAGGTATTCCTTTATAGCAACACAAACAGACTAAGATAGCACTGGACCCCTGGAACAGATCCATCGTAAAAATTAAATCTCTTTTTAAACTTTACCATAACTCGTATGAGCTTTTATAATTCATTAGAGATTCCTTATCAAAACAATATTAAGAAAAGACTACTTTATACATTGTTCTTTTTCCACAAACTTCTCAACTGCAAGCTAGGAATGCATAATGTAGAAAATAATCTGACTTTTAGCTGTCAAAATTTTAGGTTATGGTACTGTTTTAATATTTTATTAGTTTTATTTTATCAAAGGCAGACACAGATTGTCATGCTGTAACTCAATTTTTCTTTTACAGAGATCACAGGGAAAAGTTGCTGACAAATTTCCCCTTATCTAGCATTGAGGGAGAGGATCTTAGAAGAAGCACTTACTGCCTCCTAACTACCTAACATCTAAGGTGCCCACTTTCTCAGGCTTTCCGACGATTTAACTCAATTTATGCTTGTCTGTCATTAGACTTTTTAAAGCATACTTGGCTATGGAGGCACAAGAGCAAGCAACAAAAGAGTCTGCCCTATATCTTGATCCCTCTGAATTTAATCTAAGTGGGTATAACTGTAATGTTGTAAGGTGCCTGGATATTGTTGACTAAAATGTAAAGACTAAAATATGTGAAGTAAAATGTTTTATTTATGCTGCTCATATAGGTGATCAATATGATAGTGTGACTGAGTGAATGAGTAATTATGCTTTTAGTTTTCAATAAGCACTGAACCTAAGTTAGTAGAAACACCTGTGCAAATCTGGGGAGCCAGTGTTTAAGCATAATTAGGCTAATTACACAACCAGTTTTCCTAGAGGTGGTAGACTTCTCTGTGTCATTCACGTAAGAGCCTTTTGCAATATTGCATTTTCTAATTTGTACGTATCAATTTACTAGGGGATGCATACAAATTTTAACACATTTTAGAAATATTTTCACAATATAACTGAAGTAGTAAATGAATATCTCTTTAGAAGAAAGCTTTGCACTTTTAACTCTTTAAGTGTACGAATAGTAATATACAGTTTTGGCAGCTACTGTGATGCAGTTTTTCTTAGTCAGTTTGGGCTATTATAAAAATTTCTTAGACTGGGTAATTTATACACAATAGAAATTCATTGCTCACAGTTTTGGAGTTTGTGAAGTCCAAGATCAAGGCACCAGCAGATTGTTAGTTCCATGCTTCAAATATGGGGCCCTTCTTGCTGTGTCCTCACATGGCAGAATGGGCACAAAAAGGGGCAAACAGGCTCCCTCAAGCCTTTTTATAGGGCACGAATATAAAGGGCATGAATCCCTTATACATCCCTTATAAAGGGCACGAATCCCACTCATGAGAGCAGGGCTCTCAAGACCTGATCACCTCCTAAAGGCCCCACCTCTTAATATGATTACCTTGGGAGATTAGGTTTCAACATAAGAATATGTAGGGACACAAACATTCAGACCATAGCACAGTTGTGTGGTGTGTTAAAGTAAATTAACATAGAGCCAGGTCTGAAGAATCTCTGAGCAAGCAAAGTCAGTGAAGCTTCAAAAGTGACCTTGTTTGATTTACAAACATAAGCATAACTTGAGCCATTTCTTGTAAATGCCTATATTAAAGAAAAACAGAACTTAAGCTCAACAGATCAGAAATAGCCAAGTAACTTATAATTATATAACTAGGATAGACCAAATAAGGCAACTGGATAATGGTAACTAATCAAATATTGTGTTTGCTTTACTTTGATATTTGTTCTACAAATCCTCCTCCCTTTTGCATTTCCTCAGTCAAGCTCCTAAAACACTTCTGGTCTGGAGCTGCCCAATTCATGAATTGCTGTTTGCTCAAACAAGCTCTTTAAAATTTAATTATGCCTTGATTTACTCTTTAACACATGAAAGTAAAAAAAAAACACACTTAAAATGTCTTCTAATTGTAACTGAGTATTTTGGTTTGGATTAGAGCCTGTCACTTTAAATAAAGAACAAAAGAAATGACCAGCTATTATATAACCATTAAAGGTTTTCCTAAATGGTAAAGAAAATTGGAGTAAAAGTATAATAAAATAAGTTATAATTATGAAAATAGTTTTCTGACTAAAATATGTGATTCTGATACAATTTTCCCCAAATTTGGAGCTATCAGTCTTGCATGCAAAATATCTCTTATTAACAATGAAAATATTATTTGCATACTCTTCAAAATACTGGATTTATGTTTATGTATATACATAATTTTAATTTGACATAGTTCAACTCACTTAGTGGCTAATTTAAAAATTCTTATGTTTACAAGAGGTTTTTCAAGTCCCCGGCTTTCAGTGAATCTTGACTATAGGTGAGCCATTTTAACATCTATACAAAAGCAGTCACCATGATGCAATGGAATTCAAGGGTTCTTTTATACCAGTGGTCCCCAAAATGGGGTGACCAAAGTTATCTATTAGGATTTGCTAATATTTAATTGAATATTTGACACCAGCACCCTCAGCAGGCATGTGTGTCATATGGCAACCTATTGTAAGTTATCCTGACAGAGGTGTAGGTGTCCCAAAACAAAGGTGTTAACATGAGTCTTTTGTACAGTCATTTGATTTCAATATATTGTGATTGTTGCAGTTTCTTTGTGCCTAGTTAGTTGAATTTGCAGATTATATTAATTAGTTTTGAGGAAACTAAGCCTCTCAAAGTGAACAAATGGTTCAAAAAAGATTCCCGCAAAGAAATCCTAGCTTGAAGATGCTACTAACAATGCAAGAACAAATAAACAAGAAAATGGCAGAGCTAATGCTTCTAAAACTGAAAATTGCTTTTCTTTAGCTACATGGTGGGTACAAAACAACAACCTAGTAAGATTTGAGATGTTGGTAAAAACAAATTGAAATTATTAAGGAGACTATTTGAAATTTGAATTACATTCAGTATCATTAAGGATGAATCTTGTCCTGAATGGTTTTTTAGCCCTGCGATGTTAAGTAATCATACTGTAAAGCCAACATGAGAGAAGGATATTGAAAAACTAAGCATTTGAAAGAAGATCATTTTTTCAGCAATGTTTAGGATTATATGATAATCCATTACTTTACAAAATTTAATCAAGTATCATACATGTTTAGATGACAATTTTGAGGTTTCTTAATAGTGAAGGATAAAATGCCATGTACTATTAGGAAAACATTTGTTCTTGCTCTGTTAAAAAGTAGTTGAAATATTACATGCGAATTCACCTGGGAACAAAATAAAAAACATACTTCTTGTCAGAAAATGCTATTGAAAGATGCATCAGAAACTTTATTTACTACTTTACTTATTACTTTATTCACTAAATAAATAAAGAAATGTGTTAAAATCTATTTTATGTATTTGGGGAAGTTTGCTATGTAGCTGGATGAAATGTACAAGTTTTTCTAACATTCAGTCTTTGGTGCTTGCTAGATTGTTTCTTTTTGTGAGCAACCAAAGAAAGATGTCTGATAGACTATACATTCTTAATATAAATGAGTTCCTTAAATAAAAAAGTTTTATTAACTAAGTATATACATGTAATGACTGATAAAACTGCTGATTTGTTTGTAATTGTAAATAAAAAGCTTCTTGGTTACGGTTATAGAGATATTTCACAACTGAAATTTAATCCTTGTATTATTGGGTAGAGAAGATTTGAAAATGAAAATAACACCACTTTCAAATGTTATGAATGTAGTTAATTTTGTTAAAAACTAGACTTTTAAGTAGCAGAACACTTTGTATTTTATTTTTAACACAATAGGAATGACCATGAAAATCTTTTTTAACCACAGCAATTTGCTGGTTTCATAGCAAGCACTTAAAGGAGCTGACAACTTAAAAAAAGAGATACAATTTTTCTTTCAAAAAAAACAAGTGTTCTAAATTTGCTGACCTTTCTGGGAATGAGGAGGTATACTACCTGGAAGATGTATATTTTAAAAATAAAGACATAATCTGTCTCTTCAAGTCAAAGATGATATTTTAACAAAGAGCAAGAAAATGAATACTTGTTCAAAGAACCTTATGTTATGACAAGAGAATTTTGAAAACAGATATTGGAAATACGCCCATTATTATGTAGCTTTGTTGATGAAAACAATTTTAGCATTTCACCTATAAACTCTGAAGTCTACATATCTAGAAACAGAATTTTCTAATCTTTAAAATCTCCCAAATGAAGAGCTTTGGTGGGTAGGTTTTAAATCTGTGTTTTAAGTAGAACAATATGTTGTTTTATAAGACCTGATTTCCAACAAGAAAGATAAAAATTTACTAAATAGATTTCATAATTATTTATACAGATGGATGGAATTGAAAAAACACATCATGATTTAGTAGAAGCAGTGATAAAACACTTTTTCTACTGGGATCTCTATATATTTTACAGGGCATCTTTTCCAAGTATATATGCCACTCAGCCAAGTATGGAAATAAATTGAATTTATAAACCAGATATGGAAATTAGTGTATCACAGAATATTATGCAAATATTAATAAAAATTTTTTAATACTGTACACTTGAGATAATGTGTTCACATTTTCTGGTTTACCATTTGAGTTCAGGATGAAAGTATCCAGATACCACTGATCCAAGCACGCTGCCTGCTTCAAGCTGCCCCAGACCTGAGCTGCCAAGTTAGATGAGACTTAATCCCAATGCAAGGTCCTTACCATCAGGGGTGTCCACAATAGCTCATTTCAAGACAGAATGTATGATATTTCTATGTGATATTAATTCTCTATTTTTTCCTTTGTTTAGAGAAAAGCATTATCCCACATTTTCTAAAAAAAATTGAAGCATCACATACTTACATTTGACTGTATTTTCTTCTCCAGCTAAACCCTGTGCCTTCCCATGGATTCTCTCTCCACTGTCACCACTGCACACCAAATTTCCCCCTTCGTTTTCTTTCTATTTCTCTCTGCCTTTAAACACTCTTAGTTTGTTCTTGCTTTGAAAGCCAAACCAAACCAACCAAACCTTCGTGTACTGTACTCTAGTTATTGTCTAATTTGTATTCCCTTATTGCCAAAGCATCAAAACATAGGGAATCTATTTTCTGTTCCAATTTCATCTTCACTCAGTCCTTTTTCATACCCCTGAAAACGTGCCCTCCATGGTTTATATGCAAAAATTTTCTCTCTTTTTTTTAAGGCCACCAGTGCCTAACTGATAATTAAATGCCCCTTTCCTGTTCTTCTTCCCCACGGCTCCTCTGCAGCATTTCACAGCATTCACTTCATCCTCCTTTTTTTCTGTCAGTTCTGTGATGTTAAACTATCCCTCTGTCCTAAGATTTCTGACACTCTTTGCTCATGTCCCTGAATTACCAAGTGTGTGTAGTCATCACTATTTCGTCCCTGACCCTCTGGATCAAAGGGGAATATTTTCTTTCTATAAGTACCTTTTTGTATTTCCCACAAAGAATTTTTCCTATCATCTGATTCACTCACAAAACTGTCAGGAAACTAAATTTACCCCCAGATTATTCAAATGAAGAGACTTAAATGAAAATATTACAGAGGTGTCGGCTGAGTTAAGGGCTCATTAAAAAGGTTGGTGTGGTGCTCAGAAAATAACGATGTTGGAAATTACCTCCACCTCGATGACTAAAGGAAAACAGAGAATCAAATTTGTAAGAGCCTGTTGAGGCCTGAAGCCCAGCAGGAGGTAACTGCTGAGTGGGAGCTGTAGTCAGGAGGGACACAGTTGCTGTCAGAAACCACACTTGGAAGTGAGGAGGAAGCAGGGAGTGCTTTCCCCTCTACCAGCCCTGCAATCCCCTGCTCATGTGCGCCAAACCCAGTGCGCCAAAACCAACCTGAAGCCAGCAGGTGAGTGAAGTTGGGTACACAGTCTAGAGAGCACAGCTTCCTTAGGGGCAGAGTGGGCAGAAAGGGCAAAAACAGTCAGTGCTATCTCTGTGCTGATGACTACAAACTTTTTTTCCAGTTGTACCTCTCACATAAACCTATTTTCTAGGTCAACTGTCCATTGGCTATTTCCACATGATTTTCTTTGTATTCCTTCAAACACAATATGACTAAAAGCAAATACCATCCCCTTTTTCCACACCTGACTGTCAACTAGCTTTCCATTTCAATTCATGCTGTGCTTGCTTCCGGATTTTCTCTGACCTGTATCCTAGTTCCACTAGTTTAATTCTGGGACCATATTCCACTGCTACCTGAATCCTGGGACTCAGTCTCTACCTTGAATCACACTGCTGGAAATGTAATGGTAATGCCTTATTTGTTTCCAGGGCCCATCTTATCTTGTTCTTCCTATTGCCCCATATCTTTGGGGATTGAAGTTCTGTCCTAGTGGCTGGAATGTGGCAGCCTGTGTACAATCTTCTGAACAGCTTGGTCTCCCTGGTCTGTTTCGGTGGCTGAAAAGCCCCTATTTTTGGAGCCCTCCCAATTGTCCTGCTCAGCCCATTTTCAGGGCACCTTCTGGATGGGACTTTACCCATACTGACTGCCTGTCTGGGTGCTCTCTTGTGGTTACTGTTAGTCTCTAGGTATAGTGTTGTGTTTGCTAGACTCGATTTTTTTTCTGAGCTTCTATCCAAATCTGTACTCCCTACTGTCTGCCTCATTCCTGTAGGCAATTCTAGTTCTGGGAGTCAGTCCTTTTCAATTGGAGGTGCCAACTGGGTTATTTCAAGTTATAAAACTACTGTGATCTAAACTATGAGAGATGGTGGCTTAACTCCGGTTGACTAAGTCAGAAATTTTTGACATTTATTGTTTTGATCTGAAAAAATGCCACCTAATTATAAAAATACAGTAAAATACAAAAAAGCATTGAAAACAAATAAAATACACCTATATTTGTAATGCTACCATCCTGAAACACAAACTAATAATATTGGGAGTATTTTTAACTAATTCAAATATATGTTGATATATATAATGTGTTATAATTAATACATTATGTAACATACATATACCGGTAATATTTATATAATGTTTCACATATATTTAGAAAATAATAGATACATATATACAATATATTCATAAATATATAGGTAAAATATGTGTGAAGATATATGTATAGATCTGTGCTACATAGTTATATCCCATCTTCTTAATATTTTCTTCACGAGCACATAACTAAATCCTTAAATACTTTCGGAAAACATGATTTTACTGGCTACATAATATTACATGTAAGGATGCTTCATAACGCATTTGATCACTCACTTTGTTGAATGCTTATATTGCTTCCAGACTTTTCTACAGCATATATATTTGCAGAACATGAGATTTTTTTTTCCTTTTAGGATAGAATCTTCAAAGTGAGATTACTGAGTCAAAAGGAATTAAATTTATTAACAGGCTCTTGAGACACTCTGCAAAGTTGCTGTCTAGACAAAATGAATCAATATGCTCCTCTACTAGAAGTGTTTGTATACATATGTACCAATGTCCCTTTTTTGTCACATTCTTTTTAGAGTGAATATTTTTATATTTTGAAAATTGTTCAGTTTGTGAGGCCAAAATTTTATTATTGTTTAAATGATATTTCTCTTCGATTCATCATGATAACAGGGAACATTTTGAAGAAACTACACTCCTCATTATCTCACAGTAAAAACAAAATGGAGGACACCTTGACCTTCCTTTGTGTCCCCTAAAGCTTCTAACCTTAAGTGTGTTTTGTCTATTTACTTGGCCAACAAGAAGTCAATGAGATTTGTATTTACCAATGAGAAAGACAGTCAGTGAAAACTACTTAGAATTCCCTTCCTGGATGCCTGCGCAGCAGCTCTCAGATGTAAATCTTGCATGTAAATCAGGGTGTGGCACTAGCAAAAAACTCTGCTAACCTCTTTTCTGTGGTAAAACATGTAGAAAAATAGAAGAGATTTCTTTGTGTAGCCTTTAAAAAACTATGTTGATTCTCCCTTCCTGTTCTTACCCCTGTTTGAGAAATGTGATCCTTGTTGATTGAAATGTAAAGAAAATGCACGATATAAGATTCTGTGGTACTTTTCTTAATTTTGAGAATGGAAGTGTGAAATTCTTCAAAGTACTATGCTGAAAGTATATAAATGCTGTCCTGTTTTGGGAATTAACTCAGTAAACCTATTTCTGATGTTGCCCATAGAAAAGGAAAGCCATTCTCTTCAGTTTGTTCTGTGAGGCTTTTATTTCCATTCATCAGCCATTCCCTCTACAAGCTGAGGACGATCTTGAAGATATATATGTATGGATTGTTATCTCACTGTATTAAAGACAGTGAATCCCTCATGTGAGAGTTTATAGTGTAAGCTGTACTGTCTCCATGACAAATGAAAGGTAAGACAAAGCAGTAAATATTTATCTTAGTCAAAATAAAAGCTCAAAGTACTCTTCCTGTGTTGTTAATTTCCATTTTCCCCTGTCATTAGCTTTGTACTACTTCTTGTCAATTTCACACTGGGGAAATAGTGTGAAACAAATGGAGAAGAGTTTCCTGGCATCCCTTCTCCCTTACAAACATTAAAAAGAAAGAAAGAAAGAAAAAAGAAATCCCAACTGAAAACAGCATTCAAATCAAGTTTATAGTCACACATATTGATATCAAAAAATGTTTTGCCAGTTGGAGACCAAAAATATGGATTTAATAAAAATCTTCTTTTTCATCAATTTTAATTTTCTTTTAGAAGCATTTACAATTTTTCAAAGGTGAACTAATAATTTTCTTTATTTGTGGTTTAAGTCTGGGAACTGTGTTATCTTAAACAGAAATATTTTAGAAAGAAGGTACAGATAATACTCAAATCCTTTCCATCAGCCTTTTGTACCATGTGTGGTGAATTATGTCCTTCTTGAATTCATAATTAAAGGAGGGAGCAGATGGCTGGGACTGATTGTAAAATTATGTGTCTATTAAACAGTAACTTATGCATTCCCAGTAACTGTTCTCTGTAGTGGGTGAGCCAAATATTTAAAATGACTTTTTAAAAGAGGAAACAAAATACATTTTCTGTTGCAGGTTAATGTGTTATATACATCAGAATCACTTCACAGTTAGTTTCAAATTACTGTATGCTAACTCTATGAAATCTTTGTTCCAAATCCCTTTCATAGATATTTTAATATAGATACTTTTGGAACAAGGCTTTTTACAGTACAACCAGCAATTTATCCCTTTGCACTGTATTTTCAAACTCTTTTTCTATGATGATTATTTTGAAAGGTATTTGACCAACATTGCAGCTCTTACTGTTTCTTCTTAAAAAGATACATTTGAGCATGTAGGCTGTGAACAAAGACAGGTGATCTAGCTCATCATTTTCTGACTTTGTTCTACTTCTACCCAGAAGAAGTGTTGAGAGTAGGCAAGTGCCAGAAGTGTGCCTATGTGTCCTAGTGCTATCCACACATTCCCACCCACAGCATTAGGGGCAGGTCAGGGAATCATTCCCTCATTCTCTCACCCCTCCCCCGCCACACACACTACATGGATATCCATGCTCACCAGGCACTTTCTACTTTCTGTGTACATTTTGAGATTACCTCCTGCTAGCTGTAAGTGGAAAAAGCATTCTAATTTAATGAGAAAGGAGGTATGACCATAAGTAGTCAAGTAAATGCTTTTGAAGATAACATCTTTATACCTTTAACATTCAACTGTCAATTGGCAGAACTGTTAGACTTAAAGCATGTCAGCGACATTACAGATGCTATAACCCAGAAGCAAGTTTTTGGAGTGACTTCTGTTTCCAAACAGACAGATTATTATTGGTATTGTAGCTCTATTTTTTTCCTTGCTTAAAATGTTCTTTCAGAGAAACAGTAGGGCCTCACTTGGTGACTGAGCAAGGCAGGAATTAAAATAATGAATCTGTTTTTTTATTCCTGCTCTATGTTTTCATGTTTGTTGATATGTAATTGTTAGAGTTTTTATCTATAATAAAGAGATATTTGTGTAATATAACAACTATTACATGGAAATTCTAGAAATCTCTGCTTTGGGATTTAATGAAATGAATTTACAGATGCATAACCTTATGTCAAATATTATGTTAACAGAAAGAGGTTGCTCAAAATACTGATGGGCATAATTAATGTTTTCTGAACTAGAAAACCACACATTCTTTACAAAGATATAAAAAACTATATTACATATATTTTGTTGAAAGAAAAATATTTCTGGATACTTTCATATAGCCAATGAAAGCAATACAAAGAAGAAGATGATGTTATGTTTACAGTAAAGCTTGGCTGGGCCTCACTGGTATTCTTAGTTGTAACAATTCTTACATTTTTAGGACCAAACTTCTTAGTAGATCAGCACTGAAAGCTGATATACCTGAAGGGCCACCAAACATCATTGGCCTGTCTTATTCTAGACCTTTTTTGTTATCTTTGAGGATTCTATTGTTTAAAGAGCAATGAGAAGTCTAGGAGATATGGATGCTAGCAGGATTAGGACACTCTTGTGTATTTCTTTCAGGTTCAGATTCTTAAACTTCGGCCTAGAGCTTTTCTTCTACAGTCCCAGATATCCAGGTTGACCATACCATTCACCCAGGACTTGTATTGTTCTGGGGAAACATTTTAGGATTCTAGATCAGTATTCTCTCCCCAGACTTCTGGGATTCCCGTTCTTAATAAAATATTTAACATAGAAGATTTTAGTAGAAGTTACATATCTCTTTGCTGCTTCTCCCAATTGATCGCTGTTCTCATGTGAAGCGTACCTCTCTGAATGATGTGGCTTTTGTATTTGATACACAGGATTTGGCCATGTGTTAATAGGGTCTCAGAAAGGCAGGAAGAATGGGGGTGGTGCCCTAAAGACCAGCAACAATGATTGGTATTCAGTTGGACTTGTGAGTCAGCAAAAAAAGTTAAAAATGATTGAAATAGTGTTGGCTTTGTAAAGGCAAAGACTTTTAGTTAAATATTGTAGTATGTGATAATGTTACATATATATACGTGCATATCAATATAATGTAGACTCTTCCATTGCAATCACCCTCCCTTTTCATTCATTGGAGTAAGAATATTTTATGCTTTATAATAATGGAATAATATTTTGGACTTTTTAATTTGACTTATTACCCTCCCTTAAGATTCTATGACTTTTTTGCTTTGATTTTCATATGTATATGTGTATATATATGTACATATGTATGTATATACACACACAGCAACTCCAAAAAGTTCATTGAAAATGGAATTAAAAGATCAAAATAAAAATATAAGATTTATTTCTCAGCATGAGGTCCATTAAGTTTAAGACAATTTTATAAGCAATGATATCAGCCATTTAGTTCATCCCTAAAGAACTGAAAGTCTTTGGAATTTAACCATGTCGATGTAGTTTTTTTTACATTATTAGCTGAAGACAACTAGATGCCCTTTAAAGATTTTTTTTTAAGATTAGAAAACCAAAAAGTCAGAAGGAGCCAAATCAAGACCGTAAGGGGGAGTCCTGCTGATTTCCCATTGAAACTGTCACAAAACCATCTCTGTTTGATGACAGGAATAAGCAGGAATATTGTTGTGGTGGAGAAGGACTTTCTGGTGAAGCTTTCCCAGATATTTTTTCTGCTAAATCTTTGGCTAACTTTCTCAAAACACTCTCATGATAAGCAGATGTAATCATTCTTTGGCCCTGCAGAAGGTCAATAAGCAAAATGTGTTGAGCATCCCAAAAAACTGTTGCCATGACCTTTGCTCTTGACAAATACATTTTTGCTTTGGCCAGACCACTTCCACCACTTGGTAGCCATTGTTTTGATTTTGCTTTTTCTTCAGTATTGTACTGGTGAAGCCACGTTTCATCTTCCATTACAATTTTCTGAAGAAATGCATCAGGATCTTGATCTCACATCTCTAAAATTTTCATTGAAAGCTCTGCTTTTGTCTGCAGCTGATCTGGGTGGAACAGTTTGGGCATCCATTGAGTGGAAAGTTTGCTTACCTTTAATTTTTCAGTCTGAATTGTGTAAGCTGAACCAATTGGACATCTATGGTGTTGACTATTAATTCTGCTATTAATTAGTGATCCTATTTAATTACAGCATGAACAAAATTAATTGTTTTCTCACAAATTGATGTGGATAGTTTGCCGTTGTTGGCTTCATCTACAACATGATTGCATCCCTTCTTAAAACCAGTTATTCGCTTGTAACCTGCTGATTTCTTTGGGACATTCTCCCATTCTTATACTCATGCTTCACTATAAATTTGATGTCTTGCTCTTGCTTCAATTTTAGCCCAATTCACGTTTCTCTGATAGGAGCTCTTTTCAAACTGATATCTTCTTCTTCTTCGTGTCTCAGACTAGATCCTGTTCAGATATGTTATAACAAGTTAGTACAAGTTTATTTTAGTTCAAAAATTTTTTGAAATCCTTGTAATTTTTTCATAATAAGCATTGTCCATGAACATTTTAAAAATCCCTTGTATATCTTCAAAAGTTTCTCTTCAATCTCTCAGAAATTGATAGTATCTTTCCCTTATGTTTATTGCCTCTAATCAGCTGCACCTATATAAAGTAAATTAAGCAATATGAAACTAGAATTTGTCTTCCCTTTTTAATTCTTTTGAAATTTCTTTGAGAATTTGTGAAAACTGTAATCTAGGATAAACATTATATTTTACTTTATATATAAAAATATTACATATGAAGTATGTTATTGAGGAGGTTTTTTCTCCCAATATCTAAAACATTAAATTTTCTTGAATATTGTTGAATACTTGAGGTACATTTGATAGAAGTTTCATGATAAGTAACCTGAAATTTAGATATACATTTACATCATCTTCTGTCAGAAGTTACTCAGAATATTCAGCTAAAACAAAAAAAGAACTTTATCTTGAGATTGATTTCTAAAATAGGAACATATACATTTTCACTTGTCAGTTCTGTGTCTTTGGTTTGAGTGTTCATGATGAAACACTTGTTTGTGATAAATCTATGATTAGCACATAAAACTAGAGATTTTCTAGCATACTCCTAACTTCATATAGGTCAAGAAAGAGGTTATTCAATTTTATTGTGCTAAAAAATATGGATTTCTAGAAAATGTTCATTTAAAAAATAATGTGTCTATTGAATAAAACTATTAAAAATAACTGTCTAAACTAGGACTTGGCTTTTTCCGTAGGAATTCCTGACACTCTGGCTTTCCCAGAATTCAGTAGAATTCCCATTTCTGGATTACCTCCTTGTGATGGGAACTATTTCAGCAAACCACCTCCGGAAGTATCTTAGGTATCCATCTTAAAGTGTAGATTCAAAAGTGTGAAGCCTATAAATGAAATCCAGAGGATATTTATAAAATATATGGAGGAATTTAAAAATAACGTACAGTGAGCACTCATAGACCTGCCACTCAACTTAGAAAAAAATCTATTCCTTTGCATCCTACTGTCTCTCTGTATCCTTGCTCAAAAGTGTGTTTAGTCAAAGGCATTTTCACCCATAATAAATGTCTCCTTCCTATTTCAGCATTAGCTCCCTCCTGAGAATGTGACTAAACTCCATTGTCTACTTCTGTATAAGCTTAGCAAACTAATGTGAATTGTCCAATGTGAATTGGACTCCAGTTTGAAAATTCATTAATTTTTAAGGCCTTCATTTATGAAAAAGTGAACCTGTGCTCCTCTCTGAGGCCTTGCCCTATCTAAGTCACCCTCAGATATAACCACCATAATGGATTTTGATTTATTATTCTCTTGTTTTTCTATATAGCTTAATTTTATGTTTGTATCCTAAACAACATATTATTTAGATTAACAGTTTGTTTAATTATATGTGATTGAATTGAATTGAAGAATGCATGTATTCTTCTACAATTATTTCGCCACTCAAAATTGTTTTCCTAAGATCCATTCACGTTGTACTCAGTTGCAATTCATCTATTTTCTCTGCAGATTTCCCTATCAGATTCCATTTGCAAACATTTGCGACCATTTATTTGCAAATTCAACTATTGATAGATGCATGGTCTTTTGACAAGGTAATTTTGATGTATCCACTTTCATGCTTAGGACATTTTTTTCATTTTCATTTATTTCATGTTTCCAAACATTAAGTCATTGAATTTTGAGCATTTTTAAAATTTCCATTTAATTGTGCTCTCTGATTTCACACCTTTCCTGATTCCCTTCTGTCTTGAGCATTTTTCTTTTTGAGGCAGACACTTTTTCTCACTGTGCTATATATTGCTGAGAGCAATGATACATGAGAAGATTGAGGCTAAAGAAAAAATTGCTAGTAGGGAATGAGTTTGGACAATCAGTTGATAATAACTTTTAAAAGAGGGAAATTTCATCTTTATCAAAATATTCTGCTTTTTCAATTTCACCACTTAGTATTTTTAAATAAATATATTGACTTGATGATAAGCCATTTCAACTCACGTAGGCTGATGTACTTTCCATATATAAACACACAAAGCTTAGATGTTACTATATAATTTCCTGTAGGTTGATTTGCCTGGCAAGCAGTACCTGAATTTTGTTCTTTGTATCACTCCTATTTAATGGGGAAAAATTGCTACTGCCACCGAAAGAGAAGGACAATCAACATCCTTTTCCTTCTCTATTTTCAATGATTTTTCTGAGAGGAGAGTTAATTCCCCTGGGATGATAATACTTTATAAAATGTGTAAGAGCTTATTGTGGTTCAGGAAAATGTAATGCTGTCTTGGGGAGAAAGTGAAGGAAATTTATATGGGAGATTAGAAAAAGGTCTGAGATTTCAGCCAAAAAGCAAAGCAATTAACTTCACAGGAGAGATAGCATGGCTCATATCGCAAGGCCTTACTGGGAATTTATTATTTCTTCTCATTGGTTGATTTAGTGCATTTTTTAGGTCAGAAATAGAAACAACAAAGCTTAAAATGAAAATTTCTTACTTGATTGCACATTGAGTAATTTTAATTAACATGTATATACTACTTATGTTTTAAAAGCACAAGAAAATGTTATGGTAGGGAGTGAAAGGCTGACAAACTGTGCTCTATGAATCCACACCATATAGGCTTAACTTCTTCAGATGTATTTCATTGTGAGAACATGAACAAGGCAACATTCTGATGATTTTCAGGAGAAACACTAGCTTGCCTTCTCCACCCACTTCTGATATCTTCCTATTATGTTACCTCTGCTAAATTTTAACACCTTATAATGAAAAACAAGAGTTTTTTTTCCTGTCTTTGTTTCTGACATACTGGCTGATTTCTCTCTTTGTAAATAAACTTAGAATGTGGTATTGAGAAAGTATAGACTTGAAAATATGGTTAATGTATCACTTTTTCATAAATGAAGGCCTCAAAATTAATGACTATTCAAACTGGAGTACAGTTCACATTAGTTTGCTAAGTTTGTACAGAAGTAGGCAATGGAGTTTAGTCACATTCTCGGAAGGGAGCTAATGCTGAAACAGGAGACATTTATTATGGCTGAAAATGCCTTTGACTGGACACAGGCCTGAGCAAAGATACAGGGAGACAATAAGGTACATACCAGATTGGTAAGACATGTGGCTATGGAAATGTCCTGACCCCACAGCTGTGCAACTCTACCAGCTAGGTTACACTGACATTAGATTAATAATAACCTCTTTCTTGTATTTCCTCACCTGAAAAATGCTGATAGCAATATCTAACTTACCTACTTCACAGGATTATTATAATTATTGAATAGAAAAGTGTATATGAAAGATACGTGAACTTTTTTTTGTACTTTTTTGGGCCATTTTTCTAGCATGGAACCAGAGTCAGGCCCAGTGGATATGAGTTTATAATCTCAATGAGTAATTTTTGTTGTTATTGTTGTTGCCACAGTACCCAGAGTCAAATTCAAGTGTTGGTCTTGCCTCAGTAGTCTCCTCTTTTGAGACTTTATTTTCTGGCTCACCTGTTGAGTGTGCTACACTCTTGGGCCTCCAGTATTCTTGGTTATCTTCAATCAGACATCCCCAATTTTTTGTCCTGTCCTGATTACACTCAGCTTATTAAAACCCTGCTCTAACCTACCAGAGATGGGCAGACAATTACAGAGTAAGTGCAGCTCCAAAGTTCAAAGTATAGATTTTTATTATTTCTGACATTTGTGGATTTCCTTTACTTTGCATCTAGGTTAAAAATCATAGTGCTTTGTACCTAGATGTATTTCTTTTTATATCTCTTCTGCTATTATGTTAGAAATGAAAGACATGGGCTATCCTTTAAAACATAAATCAGGTCATGTCACTCTCCTGCTGAAAACAATCCATTGTGACTCATTGTACTTAGAATGAAATTTAAAATCTTTCCAGTGTCTGTATAGCTTTACACAGATAGGCCTCCTGTTATTTCTCCATCTCATTTCTTGTGACTATTTCTCTTGTTTTCTCTACTTCAGCCTGGTAGGATTCCTTGACTTTGCTCCAAACATACTAAACTCAACAGCCTTGGGGCATTTTTATATGCTTTTATCTTTCATTTGAATGCTTTCACTTAAACCATAACTTGCTTCCTTAATTCATTCAGACAAATATTTAGTGTGCAAATGTCACCACATGTAAGTTTTCCTTGTCTATCTAATGTCATATAGCATCATCTACTACTGTCTCCTTAACCTGTGCTCGTCACCACCTGCTCCCCCACACATAAAATATATTTTCTGTTTCATATCAGCACGTAAGTTTTGTAGAGGCAATATTGAATCCCTAGCACCAATTGCTGGCACAAAGTGTCATTTAATATTTGTCGATTGAATGAATGAGTGCCTTTAATTCTATTAGTTTTATCTTTTGTGGGGTCTTAGTGACTCATGTCAAGTTTATATAGCCTCCTGTATTTGCTCTTTATTTTAGGATTTTATTTAGCTATCACTTACTGAATTCTTGCTATAAGTTAAACATGCATACATATTATCTCCTTAATCTGAACACCAACTCTGAGTTTTGGATTATCAACTTTACTTCACAGATGAGGAATCTAAAGCTCATGGGAGTTAATAAAGTCCCTAAGGTCACACACAGCCAGTATAAGTTATAATAAGAATTTATAACAGTTCAAATTACATTTGTCTGACTCCATGACTATACTCTTTACTAAACCAGTGCAGTTTATTTATCTTCTCAATTGATCATTATAGTGATCAGCTGATTTTATTCTTTTTTTTTCCTATATCAATATAGATAGGCAAGAAGATCAGTTGATTGTAATGGGAAAACTTGTGAAATCCAAATAAAATCTAGAGTTTTGCTAATTAAAAAATGAACTATTGATATAAGCAACAACATGAATCAATCTCAAAAAATATCCTAGGTAAAAAGAGCTAGACAAGGAGTACATACCAAATGGTTCTATTTATAATGAAACTCTGAAACAAGTAAAACTATTCTACAGTGGCAGAAGGCAAATGAGCAGTCACTTGGGCCCAGTGTGTGGAGTGGGTATCGACTGCAAAGGGGCCTGAGGAAATGTTTCTGTGAGGGGGAAATGCTCTATACCTCTTTATGGTGGCTGTACATATGTCCACATTTTCAAAATTCATAGAAATGTGTAATTAAAATAGATGTAAGTTACGGCTAATAAACTATACCTCAATAAAGCTGATTTTAACAAAAAGAAGTACTTAAAACAAATATCCCAGAATTGTGGAAATATCTTCTTGAGTTATTGAAGCCAACATTTTATATTTTATAAATGTCAGATCTTTGAGAGCAGCAAACTGAGAGTCAGAAGTCTGTCCTGACTTCGTCACTGAATAACTGTTTGGCAAGTCTCTGAATTCTTCTGGCTTCA
>CAUYRT010064253.1:0-18626 GCA_963574885.1 Lepilemur ruficaudatus | reverse complement strand
ATTAAAAGGTCACACAGGCTTCATGTGTTATAACTATTCTGCTTTTATTTCCTCAAAGCTCCTATTTTTCAATCACTCATGTGAAATTATTCATAACTGATTTACAGCATTGGACAGGAGTTATTTTCTCCTCCTATTTCTGACAAATATCTTCAAAGCTCTTATAACGTGGACAGCAACAGAGGAAGTGAAATGAAATGGGACTAGAGGGGGAGAAAAGGGCAACGCTCTTAAATCAAACAGCGCAGAAAGGTGAATGGTTCAGTTCATGAATATCTCAGCAATTCCCTTATTGAATTTTGCCCTTAACTTCAGGTCTGTCTGCAGGCTTCATCCAAATGAAAAGCGAATAAATAGAAACTAAACTGAAAAAAATAAAACTTTCTTGACAATAATTGTCAAATGAACGTCTCTTAGAAATAAACTGCTTTATTAGTTGTTAGCCAACCATGAGAAAACATTTCTCCTCCTGGCCACTTTTTATTTAACTATTACAGTAGTACCTCCTTATCTGCAGTTTTTCATACCATGGTTTCAATTACCCCACAGTCAACCTGGTCTGAAAATAGGTGAGTAGAGTACAATAAGGTATTTTGAGAGAGAGCAATCACATTCATATAATTTTTATTATAGTATATGGTTTTAATTATTCTATTTTATTGATGGTTATTATTGTTAATCTCTTACTGTACCTAATATATAAATTAAACTTTATCACAGGTGTGCATGTATAAGAAAAAACACAGTACAGTATATACGGAGTTTGGTATTACCTGCAATTTCAGGCATCCACTGGGGGGTCTTTGGACATTTCCACACTGGATAAGGGGGCACTACTGTAGTTTTTCCCTCTTACCTGATAGGAGCACCTTTGGCTTGTGCTGGTCTCAGCAATACAGTTATTGTGGTGGCAGTTTCATTGAGAGAGGCATCAACTCCTTCATAGTCAGGTAAAGTTGGAGCTGAGAAGTAATTAATGAGAGAAAAAAGGGTTCAATCAGTTCACAGTAATATGTCATAGGTCAGGATGAATAGATGACTTTAAATTAAGGAAAAATCAATTTAATACCTAATTATCTAAAAGGTACTTTATTTTGGAGCATCGCATCTGCCACTGAATGCTAACCCTGGAAACCTAAAGCATCAAAAGCTATTAAGTCAAGATATGTCGTTGAAATTTAAATAATCTGGCAACTTTTGACACACATTTGAAACATTTTGTGACGATGCTTTTGCTTTTAGTTTCCTGAGAACTTCAAATGAGCAATGATGGGAGTGGAGGAAGGTCGAAACAAAAGAGACTCTGGGGAGTATAGGAATCCCAGGACCTGAGATGAGGGCTGCCTGGTGAGGTCTGGGGAGGGACCTGCTAATGTGTACTTCTAGAAATTTCCCAGGTGATGCTGATGATGTTGTTCTGGGGACATGCTTTTAGATTAGTGTTGGGAGTTGGGATGATGAAACAGGGAAGACTTTGGAGTTCAGGTGATGTTTGAGCTTAATCTTAAAAAGAAGAGAAAGCATGGACTAAAATTCCAGAGTTAAAAAACAGAATATTTGAAAACAACAACATGTGAAAGGACATGGTGTGCTCTAACAGGAACACACAGTTTGCAGCACCTGGGGGGGGAATGGGGTTCATGGGGAGAAGTGTAGGGTGAGAGGAGTCACACAATGAAGGGCCACAAATGCTAATCATGAGTGCATGTTTGGACTTTATCCTATTGGATACAGTACAACAGATTTTGAAAATATTTGAGAAGGAAATATCTGTTTTATAAAGATTGATATAGAAATATATTGAAGAAGATTAAGTCTGAAGGCAGGAATAACACTTAGAAAGATGTTTCAATGATCTGTTTAAAATATAGTCCAGATCAAATAAAGAAATGGTGACATAAGAAGGAGACAATTATCTTAGAGTTCTTTAGGAAACAGAAACAACAAATGTTAAACATAATGCATGTACAGTATGTAGATGTGTACTGTGTATGTATATGTGTTTATATTAATAATGCCTCTATCCATTATACCTCCAATAACTTGATTTCACTTTTATTTAAATTGCTTTAAAAATGCTGAGGGATGCAATTACTGGACATAGGAAATAAAATTAATAATAAATTATCTCGAAAGTTCAAGTGATGCTGAGAACCACACTAACCATAATTTTATTAGCCTTAGCTGTGATTAATAGTTGTTCTCAATATAATGTGATTGCAACCAAGTTTTTAAGGTACAATCTAGTATTTATTGCACTTAGGTTAATATGAATGAAACTGCAATTAAATAATTCAAAGAAAAATCTAGATGGGTATTTCAGTCTTTTTAATAAACTTCATGTTGAAACAAAATATGGTATCTAAGCCATATATATATGGCTTTCAAAAATGTACATTTGTTCAATGTTTTCAGTTTTATAAGTTTATATAAATTTTATAACTATCTCTGTTGAAAGATCTTACTTATAGCACTACTGCTAATCCCACAGGGTAGAACACATGTGTCAGTACATCACAGTATCACCAAGTCTTATATTCTAGCAAAATGATGATTTAGAATTGTTCTACCAGGAAATAAAACAGCAATTTTAATTCATTGTTATTTTCTGAAGTAATGATGATATTTTAAAATTCTTTTTCATTAGAATATTAAGATAAATCAACTGTTATACCAAGGAACTATAGCTCATATTGGAATAGCTAATTTTAATTACATAAATATTTAAAGGTTGTATTCTGTTCAACACATTTCCAAATAAAATTTTAGACTTAAAACAATTTAGAGAGTATATAGTGTCCTTTAGATACAAATGTTATAGATTCAGAAAAATGGAAAAAAAATTAATGAATATTATGTATCATTAATATATGCTATACAGAACTATAATAAAATGAACATAAATGAACAAAAAGAATTTACAAAATTAGTACTTTAATACATTGTGTGGCTGACTTTAAAACATTTTATTTTCCAAATTTTACTCTTCGGTAATAGATATTTATTTAAGTAATATTAAATAAGATAAAACATTACATAAACTTTAGTAAAGTTAGGAAATATTACAATGCTAATTCCTAGCAAGAATTTAATCAGGTTTAACTGCTGATTTGACTGAAGTAGAAATAAGATCTGTAAACAATCTAGTCAAATGCAAACTGTGCAACTGTGAACATAATAGGATGTAGAATTTAATTATATTTGTTTATCAACTTAAAATTCTCCTGCATGTTTCCATTTTGAAGTTTAGATGCATTTATGTAAGTTTCCTAAGAGAGAAAGAAAACCTGTATTTGTTTAAAATTATCAGGACGTCAGAGAAAATGGAAAAAAGACAAGACACCTGGTACTAATATGTTAGAGCTAGGATCTTTTACCATTCTTTTGTTAAAATCCATTTATAGTAAAGCTCTGATACTATAATAATTACCAACTTCTCAAAAGTATAATAAGATCTATTAGCATTCATAATGAACTCTGAAAGATTTTTAATAAAGATATAATGTAATCTTTTAAAAGAGTATTAAAAGTGACTATTTGAGATGTGTTTGGGTTTGGACATATAATCAATAATAATCTGTATTCAAATAATTCTTTAAAGTACCTTCAATCAAGCATATTAAAGATTCAATGAGTGAGATAAACTATACTTGGTATAATGTGAGTCTCCAGGACATGTTATTACAAACCAAGAGCATGATCAATTCTATTTGTACTTAATTAATTTGCATACCTGAGATATTGGTGGTCACGTTGATGGCTGTGGCTGGCCCAAAGCCTTTGACTGTGCTGGCTCTTATGAAAAACTGGTATGTGGTTCCAGGGTGGAGATGCATAAACACATGGTGCGTACTGTTCCATAAATTTGATACAGTCTGGGGAGGTCCAGCCACTGGAACTGCAGGATCAAATGATCTTATGCTGCTATAGCTGACCTGTTTTTAAGAAATATATTTCCTATTACCTATATATCCAATATAAGTAATAATAAACTGTAAATAAACTCTTTTAAAATAAGGTAGTGTGAAAGGACAACCACGAGGAGTCAATCGTAACTTTTTTCCACATCTTTTTCTTCTCATTTTAGTACGGTTATTCTTGTCATTCTGTATTTATCTCTCTCCCTTTTTCTATCATCCTTCTACCTATAGATATACTTAAAGTTATATCTGACCAGACCAATATACATCTATTTTCTTCCACCAAAAAACCAAATAAATTAATATACCTTAATATTCGTAATACATGCAAAACCTTGTGATTATATACTTTAACAGACATAGAACATAGACTGTTCAACACATATTTATTGTTAACATTTTCTTTGCTGTGCCCAAGTTACATAACAAATTTCATGTAAATAGTATTCAAATATGCTAACATAGTCACAAAATATGAGACTGAACTAGTGATTCTCATTCCCACTCTGTAGCCACTAGAAATTTAAGCCTTTATGCTCTAATCAACACTGACTATGTAGGAACAGAACTACACGTTTGTGCAATTAAAATGTTCCTTTCATTTCTTCGTTTTAGCTTCTCCTATTTGAAAAGATAGTGATTTATATTCAAAGTTGACATGAAGCTCTGGAGTAGTCAGGTTTATAATCTATCTTGCTTTTTGGTATTAATTCCTTATGCTGAAACAACGTACATTCAATGGTCTCTCCTAAATCTTAGTATGGCATGAGTTTCTTAATTTTATAAAAAAGAAAATTAGGGTTTTTATGTGTGATTATTCATTACTACAACCATAAGTAAATCGGTTTGACAAGGACAATCCTGCTTCCCTAAAATAATAAAACAACAAAAAACATACATTTATTATAATACTTTAAGAACTTGAAAACTCTAGATGCTATACAATATTTATTTTGAAACTCAATTTTAGAATCAAAGAATTTACAAATTCATACAAAAGATAATTATTTCAATCCCCTAATCCTCACTTACTTCTTCTCCATTATTTCCCTCTAACTTTTTCCTTTTTCTCCTCCCTCTTATTCCTTCAATCCACATTTCAATTAACTTCCTTATTCTCTCAATACCTCATATTGAGTGATGATTCCATTTGGATCCAAAGGTTCTTTCCAGTTCAAGAAGATCTTATTTTCAAAGGATGTTCCTTGAAGAGATTTAACTGGTACAGGACCAGGCACTAGAAATATATACATTTTTTGGTCATAATAATGCTTATATTAGAAAAAAACAAAGCAAATCATGTAAGCCAGAGAAACAAAATTAAATATACAATAAATAAAAATGTGTTCTTAAAAAGAAAATAAGCTATATGACCCATCTTCTGACTTAACTTTGATATGTGGGAACTTAAAGTAATCCTATAAAATTCTAAAGCAGAAAATGTAGAAATGCAAAGTAATTTTTATTCAAAAGAATATTCTAGTACCTCAGAGAGTTGCATAAATTATGTAGTCTCATTTTCTCTGTTGTGTACCTCTAATAACATGAAAATCTTATTTGTAATTTGTTTCAAGAACAGAGCTGTATTTTCCCTGAAAGATTTTTTGAAGATTATGATAATCCCCCAGTCTCCATAAACAAAGTTCATAAAATAATGAATTATAATAATAATTAACATTCTTTGGACTCAAAAGCCAAATCACATAGCACTGAATTGAAATGCCCACTAAGAGTCAACCTGATTTTTATAGCTATACTTATTAAATTTTCTATAATTTAAAAAAAGCAGTGTCATTATAATTTTATAAAAATTGTTAAAGATGAATAGGTTAAAATGTCACTGCTTTTAAATGAAATTCACTTTTTCAAAGCAAAGAATCAAACCAGTTTGTAACATCAGACTTGTTTAAAACAATCTGCCTAATGACTTTTGAAGTGTCCCCAGCTAAGACCAGATTTGCGGAGCCTTCGCTTCAGTCCTTATTTGCAAATGTCACACAACAGGCAGTACCCAGTGGAAATGCTGAATGGTGCGTCAGCTTCTGCCGACAAAATACAAGATACTTTAGCTCTTGTGTATTTTCCTTTTATATATTTTACTTAAATACCTAGCTGCTATTTATTCACATAAATGTCTAGTTTCTAGTTCTGATAATGTCTTAAAATATATACTATCTACCCTACTTGGCTTAAAAACTTGTTTCCTTTTAAAAATAGCACCTAATATTGTACAAGTATGGTTTTTAATTAATATTTTCCCTTAATCTAACGTTTCAGTGAACTTTACACATGACATTATCTAGAAATGTAGTTTCAAAGTAAACAGCAATTTTGTGAGGATTGAAATAAATTAAAAATCACTGGATCAAAGGAAATGCATCGCATTGTGGCCAGCAGCATCAAGAAATTCTGAATGATATGTCACAAGAGTAAGATTTATTTCTATCTATAAGGAGACTATGAATGACGCTACAAGCTCTGAGACAGGCAACATAATTTGGCATATCAATAGTAAATTCACAAAGGAAATAAATCCACAGTAAAGAGAAAAAAATGCCCCCATTAAATTCAGAAGATATGTCCACGCATCTGTCAGCTTAAGGTGCAGAGAGAAGTAAACCAAAGATGTCCACTCCCCTCCTGCTTTATAGTCCAGCACAGGCTAGGCAGCCAATCAAGGCAGAGGGGCAGTGACGGACCCTGTGCGCCATCTGCAGCAACTGCTGAGGCTGCCATGGTCATCGGTTTGTTTTCCAAGGGAGTCCCTCTTGATTCCATGCTACCCAAATGACACAAACTTCTGATTGTAATTAAGGAAAAGATTATGCATCGTTATGTATCTCAAATCGAAAGTGGATGTCAGGGGAAGGAGGGAGCAAAATACCCAGTAAACATTTATCTGATGGCATTGTAGTAATAGTCATGTTCACCCAACACAATTCAGCCTAAAAATACCATGAAATGTCATAAATGTATTTCAAATTGCTCCCAAATAGTTATAGTTTAAAATGTTTACATAATTCTGCATTGAAAGTAGAATTGGAAAGCAGCTTTTCTTGAATGTTTGTATTTCTATATTTTTCCCATACATGTTCTACTTTGTCAAAAGAATTCACTCCAAGTACCTACAGGTCACATTTGTAAGAGGGTAAAGATTGCGGGGAAGTTACGGGCAAGAGAGTGGCATACTACTTATCGTGTACTTGGATTAGTATAGTGAGTGGATGAGAGACAGAATTACAGATACTTACGTGAACTACAAAACATACATATAAAAAAGTGGGGGTGAGGTGTGGGGCAGACCAATTATATTCAATAACTTTCTACATTTGAAGGAAGATGATGTCTGCATATATAACAGACAATGTCTCTATGTACTTATGATTTGTGTAAATACAACATGAAGGTACCAGAACCATTATCTTGGCAGTCTACAGATTGCAGGGAATGTCACTTCACATTTCCACATCAACAACTTTTAATGGAGACAGAATGCTGACTTTTATTCCCCTGTTTGAGATTTATATGAGTGCTGTTTCAGCTAATTTCTTTTGAAAGTCCTGTAAAATATAACTCTCAAAATGGAAAAGAGAGGAAAAATGATATATGGGTGGGGTAAGATTACATTAAATAAGCATTATGGCCTTTAAAATGTAATAAATATACATTTAAAAATAGCTTTGTAGTCTCAAAAAATGTCCCCAAACCAGGCTTTTCTGCTGAGCTAACTTCATAATATTGATTTTTATGAATGCTGGAATAAAAAATGAAAACAAAACCTCATACAAAAATTCTGCCCATGCATTAAAAAAATGTATGCAATAAATTAAATATAAATTCTACCTTAGGATTCTGGTGGGAAATCGTTCTAGCTTTGCTCTCGTGATTTATGGATGTCTTCAGCATTCTTTTCATAAAATTATATCCCTTTATTAGATGGTTGATAATTTATTCCTTTTCTATGTATATAGGGCAGCAATAATTTAGTAAGACTGACTTAATCAGATCATCATAATCCATCGATCTTCACAACAGATTATGACTTAAATATTCTCTTCCCCCTCAGGAACATTAAGACACATGAAGTATTCTATGTAGAAACTGAAGCTCACATGTGCAGATGTGAAGACTGAGTTACTTGCAAATGCTTCACAGAAAACTTTGTATATCAATCATTAAATTTTATATGAAAAACAAAAGCAATGCACTCACAACAGAAGAGAATAGTTGGTGACCATGCTATGAAATAATAATATTCCACTTAGTATCACTAAAACCAGTAAAAAAATTCTTCAAAGCAAAGGTTAATAAAACTAGGTTTGATAATGTCATTTTATTTTTATAAGACTTTTCTGGATAAACAGCTCAGCCCTAAGTTTGATCAATGTAGGGCATAATTTAAAATTCCAAAGCAATTCATTCCCTGATTATTAGTCTAGTCATATGTGTACTGAAAAATGCATTTAAAAATTTAATGCAATATGAAAAAGAGTAAATAAGCCTGACTGAATTCTATTGTTTGTGAAAAAGAAAGCCAAACTAACAAACCATGCCAAAGAATACCATCAAATGAATTGCATTGTTAGACAGTGATTGGCTAAAAAAGCACAAACTCATGTAACTGAGTCTACCATCAGTAATTAAGAAACCATGGTTTTTTAAAAAAATTTAAATGCAGGCAATAAAACACGTGAGTACACGTTTATTACTAAATATGTGGATTACAAAATGCCTAGTGTGACCCAATCACTATAACATTTATTCCACTTTATGAGATACAGAATTTTCAGAGCTTCTGAATCTAGGATTAGACTTGCCATTTCTATCATGCATACAAGAAACAATTACCCCGAACCAATCTTTCTTGTATAAACATGTATTGAGGGGTGTGTGTGTGTGTGTGTGTGTGTGTGTGTGTGTGTGTGTATGGGGGGGGATGGGAGATGTACAGGTGTTTATGTGTTTATATGTTAGGGCAGGGAGTTTTGTTGTTTAAATATTGTTGCTGCTCCAATTAGGTGCAAATTCAAACATGACAGCTGAGATAATCAACATGACAAATGTACATTTATCATAAATAAGTCTTTGGCTTAGTCTCTGAAATTTTAGGAATGTGAGAATGATTCCATGTATAATTTTAGAACTATATTAATTGTTGCCTTCAAAGTCTGAGCTAAATGAGGTCAAAGGATGCTCATTTCTTTTCATTACAACAAAAGCAACAAGACAAACTAGGGTCATTTCCACTTTTCTGAGTGGGAGAGTTTGCAGTGTTAAGAAGTATGTCTAGACACTATGGCATATTAACCTATCTTATGGCATCTCATACTTGGTAGGCACCAAAAGATACATCTGAGCCTAAAGTTTAGAATGTGAGGGAAGTTGGGAACACCTAGTTATATAAAATACATCCTCCTTCTGAAACCCAAATAAAAATGTAGCCCTACTGTCAAGCTATTGAAGGAGAATTTTAGAAGGGGATGGACCCTCAGAGACCATCTCCTTTAACTCCCTTATTTAGAGATGAGAAATGGAGAGCTAGAGAGCAAAAGGATTTGCTAAGCTTACAGAGGTATTAAAACCAGGACTTAAAGCTTGTGATTCCAGACTCCCAGTTTAGCTTTGCCTCAGTTCAATATATAGCATACTTCTTTTTTCTATATGCCTCATTCATGAAAGGAAATTCTGAAATGTAATGTGTTACATCCAAAGAATACATTATTGTTATTATTAGAATATTATCATTGTAGACTTTTGTTTATAATGTTTTTGTTGAATTAGGAAAAATATTCATATTCATATTATAATATACTTAGTGCTATAGCAGGTATCTGTATAATATTAATATAAATATTTGTCCCTATTATTTAATTATTCAGAAGTAACACACATAGAAATTAGACAAAGTATAGTTCAGTTACTTGAATGACAATAAGATATATAAAGAAGGATAGTGTGCTAATATCTAATAAAGGCCTTTATTTAGACTTGAAGATATGAACTGGTGCCTTTTTTTATACTGAGACTCACATAGAACCATCTAAAACGAATAGAAAAAGTAAACAGTGTTGTTTACAGATGTTAGGAAAACCTAAACCTTTTAATCAGTGCATTTTGCCAATTGGTAAATTGAATTTCCATTCAATAATTATTCTATGGATAATACAAATTATTTTTGAACACTTGAGAAGAAAAACTCTAAGCTTTTAGTGTTGCCACTTCTATATCATTGTATACAAAGAGAAGACAACAGAGGTATATTTCATTTAGTATTTGGATGCTTCTCTGAAAAATATTGAGTTCTGTTAATTGCAAACTTTTTCCAAAGTTATCCTCATTAAGAGAATTCAGCAGATTTCAGAATCCAATTCACTATTGGGTAATCCAGGGAAAATTTTAAGAAATTATATTATTCTTGTTAGAATAACAAAGTATGAGCATACCATCTTCATCGGTTTGAATAATTGTTTCTTCACTCTCCTTCCTTCCCTCCGGATTGGTTAGGATCATCTTGAGGCTGACATTTGTGTAAGGTGGCAGATGGCTCACAACATGCTGAGGGGCTTTGGGGTCCATGTCCAGACAGTCTGCCTTGCTCTCGTTGTGACCACGGAAGTAATGGTAGCAGATAGTGACATTAAAAGTGTGGCAACGAGTGATGTTGTAACCCAACGATTCCCAGTCCACAGCAATGCGTCTTGCCTGTATTTCAGCAATCTTTAAAGTCTTTGGGGTTCGCATAGGTTCTGAAAAATAAAGATGCAGACAGCTGTCAATTTTACCATGAATAATCTTGGAAAAATAAAATGCTGAGTATGATGTAGCATATGCAAATCTAGAAAATGTAGAAGTCATCCTTTATTTTCATTTGTTTTATTTATTTGTGATCTTATTCTGGAAAGTTTCAATCAGGGACTATGACTCACTAATGGAAAAATAAATGAGATGTAAAATGTCAACAATCAGGAACTTGTTAGAAAAATAAAAAACTGAACATGTGGCCACAATGCCTTTATTGTTGCTGTTCTTACTGCCCAATTCCCTGTCTTTCTTTTCTTTTGTTGTTGTTGAGCAAGTAAATTAGCTATTAAAATGGATAAGAGCCAATGCATTCTACTCTATGATTTATCATGTTACCAAGCTATGCTGTACACTAATTAGTCTAATTGTAACACTAAACTACCATCTACAAAAAATGACACAGATATTAATTAACATTAATTATTTCAGCAGTGATGTTCATCAAAGCAAAAAAAAATTGAGAAAAATCACAAGAACATATGTGGATATTCACATTGTCTTCTTTCCTTATTTATCTCATTCTGTCTTTTCCTAGAAAACACTCAGGTCTTAGGATCCATTCACTGTCACCCAAACCAAACAAGGAGGTGAATTTCCATTCAACTGGAAAATGCTGGCAGAACTAAACACTCCAAAGACTGGAGTCCATCCATCACTGCTTCCCAAGTGTATTCTTTCCTCATGCAAGACTAACTTTAATCGTTTAACTTAATCAAAATAATTACTCTATGAAAGTCATGGCCATGGCAACATCTACACAGTAAAGAAACTGATATACAGCAAAACATTAATACATTGATTTGACAAAAAGAAAAAAGGCAAGGCGAAAGTCAACGATGATTCACTAAGAACAGTCAACAACCCTGCTAAATGGAAATCACTAGAGAAAATAATACGAAAAAAGTCTAACTTGGGTGTTTTCATAAATTTTTACTTTTGAGATTAAAATCATAGTTCCATAAAAAATAATCAGCATGTTACACAGATGGCAAGCCCAAACTGGCATTCTAGTATTTAATATGCAATCTGAAATAAACTCTGGTGGCCACTTAATTTAAAACCTTAAAACTACAATAGTCTATATACATGCATGCACATTAACCTTTGGTACACTCTAATGCTTGGGTTTTAAATGTTAATTGCCAATATGACTATTCACAGTATCCATCCTCCCTATTTTACCACTTTTGTTTCACATGTTACCTTAAGCACATAGGTTAGAAGAATGTCATGGTTCTAATCGTTTTTAAACTTGCTTTCTATGTCTAACTCTATGCTAGCATTTTCCCCACCAGGCACAAGAGTGAAGTGATGATACTTTCAATTCAGTCCACTTAGACTAAAAACACAATCTTTGCTACAACTGCCCACAAGCTGGACCAGGCAATCCTAGCCAGGCTCATCCTAAAAATTCCCAGATGAACTGTTATTTCATTGCCTGCTAGGTAGCAAACAGATACTATTTAGTAGCCATTCTGAGATTAGGTCATACTTTGTTCTAAAAGTATCCAGAATGAGAAAGTAAGATTTCCCATGAAAATACCTGGAGTATGTGAAAGAACAACTCCCATGCAGCAATGAGAGAAAACATCAATAAATATTTACTCCTCTATTTAGTACGTTTTAGGTCTAGTGTTTACATACTTGTTTTCATATACCCCTTATTTTGAATCTGACACTTCCCCATTTTATGAATTTCTCTCTTTCCAAATCATCACTCTCTTACCAGTCTTTTCATTTTGTCTCAGTATTCAGTTTATACTTACCCTGCATTCTAATACTATTTTTAAAATCATATCTAGACAGTTACACACTGTGAAAGAAGACAGAGTAGCTCTGCATCCTCAATTCTTACATATCTAAGGGTTGGCAAAAGATATATATTAAATATAGTACATTGTCTATTATGCAGAAAATGCATAGGGTCCACTTTGAGTGATAATTTTGTGTTAGTGTATTTAAATGCTGCTTACATCAGCACTCATTAAACACTCTCATTTAAAACCAGGGATGAATAACTTTATTAATCCTGTATATATATGTATAAGACACTATCATAATTCCATTGACTAATGCTTTATTAACTGATAGAGAAAGAATTGTGGAAAGAAATAATTTTCTAAGAGGCAAAGAATCTTTCAACAAGGTCAATGTGTTATTCAAAATTTATATTTTTCACCACAGCTTGAATAAATGCTGTACATCACCAGTCCCCAACTTTTTTGGCACCAGGGACCAGTTTCAAGGAAGGCAATTTTTCCACGGACGTGTGTGTGTATGTGGCGGAGCTCTGTAGCCTGGGGGTTGGGGACCGTAGCAGTAAATTGCTCTATTATTGCTAAAATAGTGATTTAAACATAACTTTACTCTCACATTAGGATAATATTCAGAAACATACAAGATTAAAAATCAAAACTGAATTGTTCTGAGTTTCATGGAATGAATAACAACTCAGACAGAGTCACTAATTATATTTTTTCTTACTTGGCCTTTGCCTTAACTTTTTTTAGTTTTTACTGTAATAGTGTGTGTGTGTGTATGTATATATATATATATATACATACACACACACACACATACATGATAGATACTCTGCCATGCAACTCCTCTGAATTCTATTAGATTTGACATGGGCTGACAACTATATGCATATGGATTCTTACACTAGAGTTTTTATAAACAGCAGTGACTCAAGTTGGCTGTACTATGAAATCCATTCAAAGAAAATTTTATCAGAGTACTCAACACTAAAATTGCCTAAATTTCTCACCTTATTCCATTATTTCTCATGTTTTACCAATAACTGTATTATACTTCTGAAGTATGAATACATTAATAAAAATTGTAACTTTCTAAATCAGAATAATTATTTGAATTGTCACAGAATAACTGAAAGCAGAAGGATATTGTTTGGAAATTCCTGTGGTATATGAGAGCTGGGCATAAAGGCTATTTTAAGGATTAAATAATTTAAAGAAATGAACAAGCATGATCGATAGCACACAGAGGTGCTGTAGTACATTGTATTTATAATAACATAAAAACCCAAAATGACGGTAAAACAATGTAGACTACATTTAACAATGCATTATTTGTCAATTGTTTTGGAATTTGCTAAATGTACTTTCTCTTTAATTTTTTGACTTTTCATTTTCCAATTTTTATTGAGTATTCCATATATTATAATTTTATATAATATTTCTCTCTTTATCTTTTTCTTTCTTTCTTCCTTTTCTTTCCTTCTTTCTTCCTTTGCTTCTGTGGTAAAAAGAATGAATTTAAAAAAGTTGTAGGGCAAAGTTTCATCAGAAACTTAAGGAGAGAAATGCAGCAATGGAATGATCTTCATTGCAACAAATAGTTATATTTAAATGTTTAGATCAAGTCATCCATCTATTATGAAACAAAAAGACTTTCTATCATGCAAAATGTACTATTAAAAACACTGTGGGAGGTACTAAAATGAATAAAATGTAATATTAGACCTCAAGGAGCTTACCATTTATTTATTAAAGATTTGAAAATTAAGATACATATATATGTATATATACAGACACATAAAATATGAATGGAATAAAATACTATAAGAATCCAAGAGGGTCAGATAACTTCCACCTGTCAAATGGAGGAGGCATTTGCATTAGGTCTCAATGGAGAGAGGGAAGATCTCTACACACAGTTTGGGTAAATAATTCCAAAGCATAGCAAACAAGATGAATAAAAACATGGAACACAATTGGAAAAAAATGTAATCCCATTTTGGTTGCTGTACAAGTTACCTGGTAGGAGATAATGTAGAAAAGACTGGTTGGGAAAAGACTGGGAAAACTTCAGATGTGTGGTAAGAGGTTGAACTATAATACAGATTATGGGAAGTCACTGAGGGTTTGTCAGCTGGAAGTGAACATAACAAAATAACTGCTTTAGCAAGATTTATTTGGAGGCTATGTCAAGGGTGGAGACACTGTAGGTAGAGAAATTAAATGTATAAAAGGCTAAGCAAGGAGGGTGACAACAGGAACTCTTAGGATAAATGCTACTGATGTGGAAGGACAATTGAAAAAGTGGTAGTTACTTGGATTTGAGATATGTGAATGGATACAATATAACTAATGTGTTCAGAATGACTAACTAAGAAAATTACAGCACTCTTAAATAAACAGAGAAAAGTTAAGAAGAGACACAAGTTGGGGATTAAAATGATTCAGTAGTTCACTACCATTTATTTATTGCTTTCTATTGGTCAGGAAGTATACCAGGAACTAAGAATATAAAGACCAATTTGACAACATCATCAGCTAAGAAACAATACTTGAGCTGATCTGTGTTTTGTATAACTTGGGGGGTATTCTGAAGAAAGGTATAAATAGAGATATCAGTCTACCTTAGGGGTTGGGGTGCTCCCATCCTTTCAGATACAGCAGAAAGAACAAGAGGAAAGGTAGCAAAGAGAGAGAGGGAAAAGGAGATGGGAAGGGAGACATGGAGTAGGGGGGATGACAGGAGGCAGAGAGGGAGGGGGGAAACAGAACAGAACATATGCAGTGAGCTTGAAGGGAAGATGGTGTTAAAGACATCATGTTACAAACTCACTCAAGGGAGATGTCAAAGAGCATTAGATAAATTCTAGTGCCTACTTTAACGCCACCTTACTCCATTTTATAGATGAAAAAACTGACTTCTAAGGGAGGCTAGTTGACATTTTTAAAGAGACCCAGGAGTCATCAGCAAAGGTCAGACCAGAAACTTGGTCACGCCATAAAAGATGCTAAATGTTTGAAGTAATGGGTATGTTAAGTAGCTTGATTTAATTGTTCCACATTATATTAATAAATTATAACATCACTTTGTACTCTATAAATTTATACAATTATAAATTATCAACTTACAATTAAAAAAAGAAACATCATTAAGCTCAACTTTCTCAGATTGTTCTACTTCTTCTGGAATTTGTATTCCAGGCATGCACTCATCTGACCCTTTCCCCTAAATCATCAAGCAGGGTTTCAGACTGGGTAAAATCTATGACATAGGACTGAGCAGAGGAATTAAGAAGGCTTAAGGTCCCTTTTTTTGATATATTTGGAGAACAGGATAGAAGAACATTAAGAAGCAAGCGAAAGAACTGCAGCTAGAAGCAAAATCTAGTGCTTTCCCCATTCTGCTCTTCAGCTGATAAATCTCAAATCCTTTTACTATATGCCCTGTGGAAATACATACAAGCAAATTGGCATAAAACTCCCTTCCATTAATTCATTTCCAATAAGTCCGAGGAAAAGCAGATACCTATTAAATTCTTAAAAACACACATGCACTAAGAACTGCAAGCATTAGCTGGTTTTCTTTATCTTTCCTGTCAAATGTTGATCAGCAAGGTCTACTAACTTTTCCCATTCCTTTTTTGCCTTTGTGGTCCACCTATTTCTTAATTGTTTCAGTGAGAAAAACTTTGTGAAATCAAGATGAAATAAAAAGAAATGGCGGAGAATTTCTATATTGAATCTATAACCAGTATTATACAATTAGCAGGTAAACAGAGAAGTAACATATCGCTGCCCTCATTTAAATTCTAAATAGATCAAGCATGGATTTATATCTGTAATAATTTATGTGTCAAATATTTAACCCAACTTGATAGGATAAATGAAGAAGTGCATAATAATTCTTAATAAGTGGTTCTAGGTAACAGATAAAAGGGAACTCAATTTTTTTTTTTTTTTTTTTTGGTACTTGCTAAACAGTTCGGGACATGACAGGTCAATCCATGTCCTTTTGTAGTGATAATTTCTAGTTACTCTGAAAGAGTGGTGAAAACAAAAGCTTTAGCATCTATAAGAGAATGGAGGGCAGGGATCCTATTTCCCTAGAATCAGTTTTTAATGATAAAACTTATTATCCAGCTGTCAGTCAGATAAAAATAGAAGATGTCTCAAAGCTTGTGCCAAAAAAAAAAAAAAAAAAAGGAATATCTTGTCAAAGATGTACACAAACTCAGAACACTGAAGCATGACAGGAGCTTCATGCTCCTGGCTGCCTTTTCATCTGAAATCTTAGAAGCTGACTGCAAAATACAATTTTCATTCCATTTATCAAAACAAATTCAAGAAGAGTGAGTTTTCTGACTGCCAGAGAAAATATTGGTGAGTGTAAATAAAAAAGAATTAAGATGAAATTTCTGAACAAAGAAATAAATACAAAAAATGAAGAAAACGGTGCCATACCTTGGGGAAGGAAAAACTTACGGTCTTTAAAAGACATTGTCTTTTACTGTTACCTTTAGGTGCTTTGTATTTTTATTCTTTTCCTCATGGTAAGGATTGAGGATAATCAAGGTTTTACATTTCACATCTTTTCAATGTTTTAGCATCATTAGTCTTGCCAAAAAGATTTCATCTCTGCTCCCCTGGGTCAAATTGAGTTAATGATAAGTTGGTGAGATGACTTGATTAGTACTGTAACATGAGGGAGCCTCAGGTCCAGGAATAATCACAAGCCAACTGTCAGCTCTTCTGGCTTTCTGGCTGTGTTGCTGAAGTGACATGCTTGGACTCGGGGGATATAAAGTGACAGAGGGTGCATGGCGCACTCAGCTCTCCTGCAGAATCAATGTAATATTTACCCATTGCCAGCAGAACCACACTAAGCACATCATCAGTTTAAACCAAAACAAGTCATTATCTCTGCTCTCAAGAGTCTTACTGAAGTTCATCATATAATTTTAATAAAATTAACATTTGGTCCCTCTCTACATAAATGCCAAGTAAATTGTTTGATTTTTAAAGAACAATACTACCAAAGTGACATGGATAAAAAGAAAAAAAAATGATTCTTTCTCCAAAAGATAAGTCCAACCTAATGTCTTACCATGAGACTTAAATTCTCAAAATGTTAGAGGAGAAAATTTGGGGACCCTTAAAGGTTTTTCATTTATACTGTTACGTAATGATATCAGACTGTATTAGGAAAAAAACATATAATTGTAATCAACGAATCCACTTCTATTCACCCCTGATCGTGCACATCACACTTATATGTTATTTAAATGAAACTTAAAAAAATAAAACATTTTCTATGGGTAACTGTCTATACTTGGAGAAAATATAAGAGAGAAAGAAAGGACATTTTCTTAATTTATAGAAGACAATAAGAGAACGATCTACTTCTATAAAAATAAGCTTTATTTTTCATAAAAATGTTTAGCAACAGCATAAATCACAAACACAAAAATGCAGAGTGATTTGTATATAATGCTAAAACAGGTAATGTGGAAAACATTTCTTCATAATATTAAGTGTAAAAAAAGTAAGGTGACTTTAGAAGAACTGTATGTAGCAATGACAAAATTCTAAAGGGAATTTTCAATGCCTTCGTTATCTTTAAAAGAAGATAAATTACCTACCTGTTAGGTTGTTCTGAAAAATGAGATAAATATTTTGCATGCCAAGCATAGTGGTTGGCCCATAGTACATACTTGGAAATTTTTATTTAATAACAATAAAGTGGATAGTTTTAATAAGTTATAAGTTCAAAAGCTAATGAAAATAAAACCTAAAAACCCAGTTCTCTTCGATGGTAGTTGCAATGACAACTGCAATTTTTCATTTCTCCTTTTATTATTCACACTGTTTGCCATGTGACTTTGCAATTCCCTACACCAAAGAAATGGGGTCTATTTTCCCATCCTTTGATTTTAGCTTTGCCTCGTGATTTGCTTTGGTCAAAAAAAATGAGGGTACAGTTGGAGCACTATGTATGTACTCTATGGACTACTTTTACAGAGTAGATTTTTAAATGTAACAAGATAAGTCAACTTGAGTGGTAATATATTTTGGGAAATCAGCTCACTATAAATTGTGACTGTAAACATTATACTGTAAATGCTTTGTAGTTTTCCCCCAATAAAAA
>CAUYRT010064252.1:0-15563 GCA_963574885.1 Lepilemur ruficaudatus | reverse complement strand
TTTTTTTGAGACAGAGTCTCACTCTGTTGCCCAGGCTAGAGTGCCGTGGCGTCAGCCTAGCTCACAGCAACCTCAGACTCCTGGGCTCAGGTGATCCTCCTGCCTCAGCCTCCCGAGTAGCTGGGACTGCAGACCCACATCACCACGCCTGGCTAATTTTTTCTATTTTTTTTTTTAGTTGCCCAGCTAATGTTTTCTATTTTTAGTAGGGCCGGGGTCTCACTCTTGCTCAGGCTGGTCTAGAATCCCTGAACTCAAGCAATCCTCCCTCCCGCCTTGGCCTTCCAAAGCGCTAGTATTACAGGTGTGAGCCACCACTCCCGGCCAACAGTTCCTTTAAAAAAAAAAAAAAACTCTCATTTTCTTTATCAACTATTCCAGAAACTTGGATGACGCTGAAAAAGTTGGGGACACTGTTACTGTTCAGGCTGGTAGAGCATGATTTTTACAGCATTTGAGCATGAGCGTTTACTCTGCCCCAGCAGTTACAGGAAGGCCTTAGGGAATCCTAGCTTTCTCTGCACTAACTGGGCAGCAAATTGAAATTTCAACATTTCCTTCTACTTACAGTTGAGGGCTGTCCAGCTTTCCAGCTGTCACACATGCACACACCCTTTTGAACTCTTTCCCTCTCTATATTTAGCGTTACGGCTTTGTAGACTACACTTAGTCTCTTGTCTATATAAAATACTCTACTTACCTTCGTATAAATATTCATGCATATAAACTCACTTCACTTTTTTTTCTTTTTTGAGACATGGTCTCACTCTGTAATCCGGGCTAAAGTGCAGTGGTGTCGTCATAGCTCACAGCAACCTCAAACTCCTGGGCTCAAGCGATCCTCCTACCTCAGTCTCCCCATACTTTTTTTTTTAATTTTCAAAATGTAGAGAGAAAAGATAAGAGATCAGATGGGAGGGAGAGGAGACAAGGAAACATGAAGATAGAAGAAAAAGGAGTCTGGCGTAAGCAAGGAGGCCCAGGCCTTGCCCTGTGAGGGCTTACCCCTTCCAGAACATGGGTGGGCCCACTCAGCTGCCCTCTTTCATTTCAGCCTCTCTGAGACGGTGCTTTTTTTTTTTTATTTCAGCATATTATGGGGGTACAAATGTTAAGGTTACGTACATTGCCCTTACCCCCTTCCCCCCACCAGTCAGGGCCTCGAGCCTGACCATCCTCCAGACGGTGCACATCGCACTCATTATGTATGTACATACCCATCCCCTTCTCCCCCCTCCCATCTGCCCGACACCCGATAAATGTTGTTCCTATGTGTCCACTCAGGTGTTGATCAGCTAATACCATTTTGCTGGTGAGTACATGTGGCGCCTGTCCATCCATTCTTGGGATACTTCACTTAGTAGAACGGGTTTCAGCTCTATCCAGGAAAATACAAGAGGTGCTATATCACCGTTGCTTCTTATAGCTGAATAGTACTCCATGGTATACATATACCACAGTTTATTAATCCACTCGTGTATTGATGGGCACTTGGGTTGTTTCCACATCTTTGCAATTGTGAACTGTGCTGCTATAAACATTCGAGACGGTGCTTGTTTAGGTAACAGCTATTCAGGGTTGGAGGGCTTTTCCCCTGTGTAGAAAATTGGCCCTTCTGGAGTGTGAGTCCACAACTCTGGCGTCACCAGTCAGTCACTTGAATAAGCAGTCCACAGGTTAGGACAGAGCAGCTGCAGAAACAGAAGTAGGAAAGTGAATGAAGGAACCAGTCAGAGATCATCTATCCCCCACTTTTCTTTCCAGAAGACCTATCTGGGGGCTGCTTCCTGTCACCATAAAATACTGAACACGAGCCTGGAACATGAACGCCCAGAAAGAATTACGGAACCGGGCCATCAACAAAATAGCAGCCCATCTGCCGGACCTCATTGTCTATGGAAATATCTCCCCAAAGCGACCCTCTTTGGATTATTTTGATGGAGTCCTGATGTTTGTTGATATTTCAGGCAAGTGCGAAGGAAGGTTTGTTTAGTGGGCTGAGCAACAGGCTCACGTCGGAATGTGCGCGCGGGGCTCGGCCTGACTGCAGAGCGGGGAGGCTGTCTTCCAGCCCCTGGGCTGTTGCAATGGATGTTCTCCACCGAGAACACCAGAGGGAGGGGATAACCCCCCGGCCCTGGCCCGCTCTCCTCTTCCCTCACCCCTCACTTCCAGCCATGGGCGTATCTTTACGTCGCCCGAGTCCCAGGTTCCAGAGTCCCTGCCCCAACTTCACTAACGCATCCTCCCCAAGCCCCAAGCCCCACACCCATCCCCATCAAAATTGACCTCAGAAAACGATCTCCCTAGATGATGTTTACATCTTAATCGTAAACCTGCCACGTCTTCGGGAGTATTTAAAATTTGTACGTGTTCGTTACTGTGGAATGAAAGTTCTGTTGCCAGTTAAAGGAATTGCAGTCAGGGCTGGACCGTTGAGGATTTGGAAGAAAGGACATCTGGAGCCTTTCCCTGACCTCTAAAACAGTAAATACGGAGGGGGCTGCATGTCTGACACTCGATCAGCCACAAAGATCGTTAAGAAGAGACTCCTCCAGTTCCTAGAAGCCGAGGCCCACTGCTTTCCAGCGCAGCCCTCCTCCCGCTCTGTTTGGTTCCCCCCAGCAGCCAAGAAAACCAGCTGCACGTTTTTTTTTTACAGGTTTTTCGGCGATGACTGAGAAGTTCAGCACAGCCATGTACATGGACCGAGGGGCTGAGCAGTTGGTGGAGATCCTCAACTACTACATAAGTGCCATCGTGGAGAGTGAGTCTTCCCACAGTGTCCCGGCTCCGGAGTATTTCAGTGCATTGCTTTTTCTGTAGTCGCTGGCTGTAACCTGACAGTAGAATGGCTTAGCACTCTTCATTTCCCCCACGAAGCGTGTATGAAACCAGTCTTTTTTGAAACATGATGTAGTACCACTGAAGAAATATAACGAGGCCTCACTAATAGAGACTATTTGAGAGAAAGGATGTTTGGGGTCAAAGGGCTGAATTACAGACTGGTTTTAAAAGAACTGCAGTAGTTACGCTTTTGTTATGTCCAATATATTCAAATGTTTTAGAAAGCTAGCATCGGTGTAACCCAAACATAGTCAGAGACGGTATAAATAGAAAAGCGTGATCGGTAACTCATCTATCCGCTCGTCTCCTGGTGACGGACACCGACGCACTGACAGCTGACTGGAGTCCAGTCCCCTGTTCGCCCTCTGACTGCTGCCTTGCTCGCGTTGTTAATTTGAGCTGTTACCCGGGGAGGAAAGATTTCACTCTGTAAGGTCAGCTCCAGGCCTTCGTGTCTTCGTAGGCTCTAAGTTCCCTCGTAATATCTTCACGTTACCCGCTAGACAAAACTTAATGCTCCGTAAAAGCAGAAACTATGTCCAATTCCTTTTTGCATCCCACCGGAAACGACAGGTGCAGGTGCTCAGCAAATTTGGGATGACACACAACTAAGAGAAAAAATGTCCATGTGTACCATGAAGTCTACATGAGCAAAATGCAAGTTGGTAATAAGCAAAACTCAAGTTGACCGCGGCGGCGGCTTCCCCATTCCCTAACGCCCCTCTCTTGTGTCATCCTGTCACTCATCCACCCACCCACGGCAAGTCCCAACCCGTAGCATTATGTTGGTCAATCAATCAATAAAAAGCATCCCATCATTGCGAGGGGAAGGCAGCTGCCCTCAGGCGTCGTCAGAAATCTCACCGTCCTCTGTCCTGTCTTTCCCCATTCACAGACATGGAGCGAGGGCAGACCTGGGCTCAGCACACTCATTTCACAACTGAAACGGACCCAAGCGGGTCAAGTGATTTGTCTGAGATAACACAGATAAGCCTGTGTTCTGAGTTGCTGTTCTCTTGACCCATTTTCGATTCTACTAATGAAGAATGAATTCTTTTTACTAGCTTTAAGGAATCAGGGTTTGATTTAATTGATTTATTTTTTCCCCCCAGAAGTGTTGATTTATGGAGGAGACATCCTAAAATTTGCAGGTATGGAGGCTAACTAAGAAGGGAGGGGTAAGACAGGAGTGTTGAGATGCCTGTGCTCAAAGGAGGCGTCTCAGAGAAAGTCATGTCCAGGAGGTGGGTTGAGGAATGTTTGACAAGTAAGTTTCAGTACAGAGGTCATACAAAATAGGCTGATCCCCGCCAGGAATGGTGGCTCACACTGGTAATCCTAGCACTTTGGGAGGCTGAGGCAGGAGGATCACTTGAGGCCAGGAGTTCAAGACCAGCCTGAACAACATAGTGAGACCCCATCTCTACAAAAAAAAAAATAGAAAGAAAAAAAAAATCAGCCGGGCATGGTGGCTCACGCCTGTAGTCCCAGCTACTCGGGAGGCTGAAGCAGGAGGATCGCTTGAGCCCAGGAGTCGGAGGTTTACAGTGAGCTGTGATCACAACACTGCACTCTAGCCCAGGTGACAGAGCGAGACCCTATCTTAAAAAAAAAAAACGACGATCCCCAAGGAAGGTCAAAGGCCCCCAGTATGTCTCTCTCTTAAAGGTGACGCGCTGCTAGCCGTGTGGAAGGTGAAGCGAAAGCAGCTGAAAAGCATCATCACAGTGGTGATCAAATGCAGCTTGGAGATCCACGGGTTATTTGAGACCCAGGAATCTGAAGAAGGGCTAGATGTCCAAGTCAAGATAGGTAAGGGCTTAAGAAAGGACAGATGCTACAGCAGGTTGGATATGGGTCTCGACTCCTGGGGCATCTCTCTCCCAAAGGGAAAGCAGTAGAATGGTGACAGATTCCCCCAAAAGAGGAATTTATTGTGAAAGTTCTCCTCTTTTACCCTTAAGTGTATGTAAGTAATTGAAGAAAAGGTAAAAATAACTTTGGGACTGACAGGATCATCTAGGGAGATAAATATCCCAGAAAGGCAAAAATTGGCGACCGAACTTTCTAGCTTTGGGAGAAGGGGACTTTCAGAAGGCCTGGGCCTGGAAGAGGCACTCTCTGATTCTTACGTAAAATTTTAAAATGAGACTTGGCGCTGAAGTGGCACAGTCCCACCAAGATTCCGCATTCTCCAAGAACCCGTGCTGCTGGGAAACACCGCAGAATTCTTGTGCAAACCCCTTGCTTGCCCTCTCGCCAGGACTGGCTGCTGGCCACATCAGCATGTTGGTCTTTGGGGACGACAAGCAGAGCTACTTTCTGGTGGCTGGTCAGACGGTGGACGACGTGCGCCACGCACAGAACATGGCACAGATGAACGACGTCATCTTGTCGCCGAACTGCTGGCAGCTCTGTGACCGGAGCATGATTGAAATCGAGAGGATTCCAGATCAGAGAGCGGTTAAGGTAGGCGGGATGCTGCCGCTTGCAGGAAGTTCTGCTAGTCTGTGCCAGAGGCTCCCTGCCAGAAGAGGCACTGGCAGGGCTAGTTCCTTGGAGCTCCTGGGCTGGAGGCTGGGGTGGGGTCAGTCTGGGTTAGGATAAGGAGGCTGTAGTCCAGGACAACTCTTCTGGGAGGAGCCCAGGCTGGTGCACTCCAGGAGGAAATGACTGGGCTTTTCTGTGGGTAACTTAGGATGTAGAAGTTGGGCACTGAGGCTTTTCGGGAGGCTAGTGACCTTGCTGAAGGAAAATGAAGGGTCTGGTGGCTCCCCCAGGAGCAGAGGGGAGGGGTTTAGAGGGCTGCCATGGGCCCTCCTAACCCAGGGCAAGGGATCGCTGAGGGGAGAGCTGGAGGTGAGCAATGCAACAGAGTCCAGTGAGGGAAGAGAGACCTGCCCCCCCCCCATGGCTCTGCCTCGTCAAAACCACGGTGCTTAAGTTGAAGGTTGACTGCAAGCAGAACTGCCCCTGGTGTATGGCCAGTTAGAGAAACTGGGCTTTGAGGGTGTGAAAGGTGGGGAGAGCTGTGCTGCCGGATAAGCCGGAGGAAGAGCCTGCACGGCAGAGAGACAGACGAGACCGAGGATCCACGGGGTGCTGGCGGAGAGAGGAGGCAGGCCCCCCACGCATCAGTCTGCAACCTCGACCCCCACGCCAGGCATAACCTGGCTGGCCCGCGGCAGTGCCCCGCTCCCCACCTGGATCAATTTTAGACTTGCAGAAAAGTTGTAAAAATAACGCAGAGTTTCCACGTATCTCTCGTGCAGCTTCCCTTGTCGTTAACGTCTTCCATAACCAGTGCGATAGTCAAAACCAGGAAATGAACACTGGTACCAGCCTGGTCGTTAAGCAAAGCCCTTATTTGATTTTCACCAGTTTTCCCACTCCTGTCCTTCGTGGAATGTTCCAGTTCTACACATGATACTACATTGCATTTTGTTGTTATTTTTACGTAGTCTCTTGCAGTCTGTAACAGTTGTTCAGGCTTTCCTTGTCTTTTATGCCCTTGGCACTTGAGAGCAGTTATTTTGTCCAGTGCCTCTCCGCTTGGTTTCGCCTGATGCTTTCTCACTGTTGGATGAAGTTTGTGCACTTTGTTTTGGGAGGAATACCACAGCGGTGAGGTTGTGCTGGGCGTGGAGGCTCATGCCTGTAGTCCCAGGTACTCTCACCCAGGCTGAAGGCAAGAGGATCGCTTAAGCGCGGGAGTTTGAGGCTGCAGTGAGCTGTGATCGTGCTGCTGTGCTCCAGCCTGGGTGAGAGTGAGGCTTTGTCTCTGAAAAAAAAGAAAAGAAATGAGGTTGTGCCATTCTCAGTGTATCATATCATGGGGTCATGACCTTGGTATGTCTTACTACTGGTGATGTCCCTTATACCTCTTTGGACATCAGCCTCCTTAGTCCTGTAATATTTATAAAAAATAAATAGTGCCAGGCGCCGTGGCTCACGCCTGTCATCCTAGCACTCTGGGAGGCCGAGGCAGTAGGATCACTCAAGGCCAGGAGTTCAAGACCAGCCTGAGCAAGAGCAAGACCCCGTCTCTACTAAAAATAGAAACAAATTAATTGGCCAATTAAAAAAAATGTATAAAAAAAATTAGCCGGGCACGGTGGCGCATGCCCGTAGTCCCAGCTACTCCGGAGGCTGAGACAGGAGAATCGCTTGAGCCCAGGAGTTTGAGGTTGCTGTGAGCTAGGCTGACGCCACGGCACTCACTCTAGCCTGGGCAGCAGGGTGAGACTCTGTCTCAAAAAATAAATAAATAAATAAATAAATAGTGTACAGTTTAACCAGGTTTTATTTGAATTAAAGTATTATGAAGGGGGAAAAAAAGCAGAAAAAAAGTTCTGGGGGTAGCAAAGTATAAAGGTTAGTCCTCTGGAATGGCCTTCTACGTGTATATACTAAATATTGAGATCTGAACAAGTAATGTAATTGGAAAGACCTTCACAATTTTCAGTTTTACCAATTAAAGATCTCTAGTGTTTACGTATGCCAACCACTGTTTATCATTTTCTAGACATTCAGAAACAAACACCCTGACTTTCTGCTGAGAGATTACACCCAAGGACTAGACAGCCCTCAGGAAAAGCAAAAACTTCACATTTCATTTTATTTAGGTTAACTTCTTAAAACCACCTCCTTCTTTTAACTTCGAAGAGTTTTTCGCCAAGTGTATGACGTTCATGCATTGTTACCCTTCTGGTGACGACAAAAGTAAGTACCTTCCACGAACAAGAGCCTTGGGCCCCCGCAGCGGTCGGTCGGTGGGGTCTTAAACCAACGCCAAGGGCTCCATCACAAGTGGGTGGTAAGGCTCCTGGTCCTTACAGCACTGCAGGGGACCTACCTCCCATGGCCCGGAGCAGCGAGCGATTCTAAGCATGACCCTGCTCACGCCCTCCGCCTGTCCCTAGGCACTGACCCCTTTCCCCTGCCTGCCAGACGTTTGTAAGTCTCCCTCATGGTGAAAGAAAAAAATAAAGCTTGGAATCTGCTTCTCCCTCCTAACCATCACCGACAAACTTCTTGGAGGCGTGATCTCTGTGAATGTATTTGCTCCTGTTCTTATCTCCTTCATTCATTTACTCACCCAATTGACCCTGACCGCACGCGCCGCAGCGGCTGCGCTCACCTGCTCCCTGGTCCGCACCCCTGACATGCAGCCTCCACCCTGCCCCTTCTATCCGCTGACACTGTTTACGCCAAGGCCACCAATGACCCTCACCTTGCCAAGCCAGGGGATCTCTCCTCAGGCCTTTCCTAAGACCGGGGTGAGGCAAGTGAGCAGCCCAGGGCACAGAGTTCAAGGAGGCACTCACTCTTAAGGTCCCACACATCCCATGCCTCACCCACGTCCTGGCCCTAACTGCCTGGAGTCAGCCCAGTCCTTTGTCCTGAATCCATAAAAAAGGAAAAAAGAAAGAAAATTGCCTGTGGGCCGTCTCCACGGGTGTCGAATAAGCACCCAACATTAACATATCTAAACTCTAAGCCATTTATCCTTCTCTGAAAACTGCTTCTTCATCCAAACTAGAAGTCTCAGAAACGTCTTCAACTCATTTTTCCTCTTCACTCACGGACAGGTCTGGACTGGTTTGAATGTTACAAATAGTAGATCGTACTTTGCCGAAGCTGTTTTGGTAACAGCTAGCGTGGGGTGGGGGGTGGGCTGCTGCAGGGACATTGGTCAGGAAAGACCAAGAGCCCCAAAAGCGCCAGGTGAGATGAAAGAGAAAGCCCAGTGACCCTCCTTGAGCTTCAGCCCATCTCGTGCCTCTGTAGAGGGTTTGGTCAGGCCTGGTTTTGGGCGCCGCGATACTGCCGTGCAACTCGGATGCTAACTACCCGGAGTTAGGGCAGGATGCCGTAGGCTGAGTCCTCTGCAAACTCCCTCACTTCAGATACCAGCTGCAAAGCTCTGCAATCCCCAGGCCGCCTGAACTCCTGAACAACAGCCTACAAATGTGGGTGCCCTGAGGCTCAATAATTTGCTAAAGTGACTCACGGACCTCAGCAAAGTGCTGCACTGTGGTTTTATGAGAAAGGTACAAATCAGGACCAGCCAAATAAACAGACGCACAGAGTGGAGTCCGTGAGGGTCCCAAACACAAGAAGTGTCGGCATCCTCAGGAAGCATCGCCCTCCTCGCACATCGATGTGTTATTACCAATCAGGGACGCTCTCGGGGTTTTTATTGGGGTTTCGTTATGGACATGATCAGTTGCATAGTTGGCCACGTGATTGAACTCAGTCTCCAGCCCTCTCCCCTCCGGGCCCGAAGTCCCAACCTTCTAGTCGCCGGGTTGGTCTTTCCAGCCAGACACTGTCCTGACTCAGCTCGTTAGCTGTAAACTCGGGGGGCTCTGGAGGGCCCACCATGAATGAGGAAGACTCTCCTATTCCTCAGGAAATTCCAGGGACTTGGAGTTTCACTCCCTGGAACCCGGAACAGAGACCAGCTGAATTCTTTGCAATATAGCAGGCACACGCCCCTCCACCGTCACCGTGCCCTCAGGGTCCAGGCCTTTGCAACTACTCGCTTACTTCCTGAGCTCCTTTCCTCGGTCTGCTCGGTGTCGTCTCCTCCTAACCCTCAGTGCTCACGTGGGGCTCCAGCCAGGCTGGTCCTCACGGTCCTTCAACACACTGCTCCTTCTGGGCTTCAACCTACGAGGCTTGCTCTGCTAGGCACGCCCTCCTCAGTGCTTCCAGCAAAGTGCTGCAAGTCAGTCAAGATACGGTTACATTCTTATTTCTCCTGTGAGTGAGGATTTCCTTCAGCTTTTGCTGATTAACCCAGCTCATGTTGATCACTGCTTCCTTGGGGTCTTGCTAAGTTGCTATCATCTACTAGCTTGTTTGGTCTAGCTGCTTTCATTTTTCTATTTGGCTTTTCCTTACATATTATATTTGAATGTCCAGCGAGACCGTAAGCGCTTCAAGGGAAAAGGCCAAGTTCCCTACTTACTCTTTTTCCCCATACCGTGCTAGGACGGTGTTTTTGTTTGTTTGTTTGTTTTGAGCAGCATGGTGTTTTAAATATATTAAGGGATCAGTAAACATTTTCAAAATTAAATTTGTTTCTTAGTTTGTGTTCACATTGTCATTCTGTTCCCTGCTGAACACCTCTCACTTCTCTCTCTGCCTTTTTTAAAAAGATTTCTTCAGGCTCCTTCCTACCATATCTTATCAGGCTGTTCTAGAGCACGGAACTATCAACCATTATATTGGCAGTAAAGGGGACCATAGAGATAATGGAGCCCACCTGGGACAGCAGGGCCCTGCAGTGGCTGGCCCAGGGTCACACAGTGAGTTGGCATCAAGCCTGAGATCAGAAGCCAGGCTCCTGAGCTTAACTCCTTCGGCTCTTCCAACTCCATCCTGCCCTTCCCTCTGTCCCCATCCTCCTCTGTCGTCACCCCTTCATCTGTCCATTCCCATCTCCTGTGCCGATAGTTTCAGATCAAATCTGGAGGCGAAAATCCCCCCAAGTCCCCAAGCATGATGACAAACAGAACAGAGTTTTGAGCTACATGCAGTTGAATTTTGGGAAACCCACAGCCTCTTTGGATTTCCCTTAGCTCTTTTTGGCCCATAGGTGTCCCAGAGCCTCCTGACTGAACTGCAAGGACAGGACCACAGCCCCAGGGACTGGGAGGCTCCTCTCTGTAGCACTGCAGAGCCCAGCCTCCCTTCCTGAGCCCGTCCCCTCCTTCCGCCCTCCTAGACTTCCTGAGGCCTGCGTGCACGATGGAGTCCAATCCTGATCTGCAATCGTCCCTACAAAAGTTTGTGATGGAAAGCATCTGGAAGCAGGTATTTTTATAGTTGAGCGTATTGGCTTTTGGGGTGTCGGGGATCTTGGACAGCTGGAGAGATTTTAAAAAACTCAAAGCAGCTAGCAAAATGCTCCCTTTAAGTAAATAAAAAGATACTCTCTGAGCGTAGGTGACTGCAAAATTTACTGTTCAAATTGAGATACTCCTAAGAGTTAAAAGGGGCGTTATTCATAATTTCGCTGTGACAACAGGCATAAGCTAGGACTGTGTTGCCTTAAATAACTGGGCGAGCAGGAGCTGTTGCCAGCATATAAGAACGTACGGTCACCCTTCCCGTATGCCACATGGCAGAAAAGCACCAACTGGATGAACGATTTTTCTAAGTCACTTGCATTAGATCTTAAATTTTAAGATTTAACAATACAGGTAATTAGAATTCTCTGAGCTACCTCTCCCTCCCGCCCTCAAAAGTTTTCTTTTTTTATTCTCCCCCATCTCGTTCTCTCAAACATGTTAATTCCTTTGAATTATAACTGTCTGTTGGCACTCACCAATGCCAGTCACTCTGCTATTCCATGCATTTATTCTTCACAGTCCTGGTAGATATTTTTATCCCCATTTTATATATGAGAAAACTGAGACCCAGAAGGTTATGAGGACCTTTCCTGAGGTGGTAAAGTAAAACGTATACAACTAAGATTTGAACCCTCGTCTGTCGGAAGCCTACAATTTTTATATAGGCTGTACACTCTCCTAATGTTTGCCTGTTTTAATGCTTAAACCCACCAAAGTACAGTTGTGTCCTGGAGGAAATCTTTGTAAGCCTGACCACTGGACGACTTTCTTCAGAGTGTGGGTTGAAGAGGTATCAGGATACACCCTCCCACCTTCAACCCCGTATAAAAACATTACCTCTAGTGCCTGCAGCTGTTCGACTCTTCAAGGTGGTTGGTTTTTTTTCTTTTTTTTTTTCTGACACTGAGTCTCACTCTGTTGCACAGACTAGAGTGCTGTGGCGTCAGACTAGCTCACAGCAACCTCAAACTCCTATGCTCAAACAATCATCCTGCCTCAGCCTCCCGAGTAGCTGGGACTACAGGCATGCACCACCATGCCTGGCTAATTTTTTCTATATATTTGTAGTTGGCCAATTAATTTCTTTCTATTTTTAGTATAGACGAGGTTTCCCTCTTGCTCAGGCTGGTTTCGAACTCCTGACCTTGAGCGATCCGCCCGCCTCAGCCTCCCAGAGTGCTAGGATTACAGGCATGAGCCACGTCACCTGGCCAACTCTTCAAGGTTTTTGAAGCTCCAGAAAGTCACCCAGGTGCGGTGGCTCACGCCTGTAATCCTAGCACTCTGGGAGGCCGAGGCGGGAGGTCAAGGTCAGGAGTTCGAAACCAGCCTGAGCAAGAGCGAGACCTTGTCTCTACTATAAATATTAAGAAATTAATTGGCCAACTAAAAGTACATAGAGGGAAAAAATGTAGCTGGGCACGGTGGTCCATGCCTGTAGTCCCAGCTACTTGGGAGGCTGAGGCAGGAGGATCCCTCGAACCCAGGAGTTTGAGGTTGCTGTGAGCTAGGCTGATGCCAAGGCACTCTGGCCCGGGCAACAGAGTGAGACTCTGTCTCAAAAAAAAAAAAAAAAAAAGAAAGTCACCCGCTCGTCTCCCTACCCCCAGTACGTATGACACATTATGCTTCTTCAGCTGCAACCAGCTGAGAGCAAGATCTGTAGTGATGGGATATAAATGGACTCTTGGACTCTGTGAGTTGCTAGGAAAGCTGCGGGTGGCAATAATAAACACCTGGGAAAGAGGTATCACCCAGGGGGCTGAAAGGAGGCAAAAGACTTGTCACTGTTTTACCAAGGCCTGCCCCTGCACCTGAAGAATAGGGGTCCTTAAAGATACTGTGGTCCTCTTTTCCAAGCCAAAACTCAGAACACATGGTCCAACAGAGTAATTTAATTTTTAAATTATATCTGAATAAATGTATTTGAAAAATCAAAGAAAATTGTCACGTGGGTTAGTTAGAAATTATTAAATCACCTTTTATGAAAAGAATAAAACTGCGTGAATCCAGGACCACCCTCGGCAATTAGGAAGCACGGTTGCTTATTCCCTATGCCAGTTCCCTGTCTCATCTAGAAGGGGTGTTTCACATTGTCAGTAGAGAGTCTGGCACTCCTGTGCTGTTTGGGGTAGAAAGTGCGGTGATTGTCCCCCGCTGGTTTGCTGTGCACTTAGTTTAACAAAATTCAGCCATGCTGAGCGGCAGGGATAATTTGGGAACGCTCTCCTCTCCTTTCCCTGTGCCTCACCTGTAGGCAGGATTGGAGGGAAGAGGGGAGCTAAGTGAAATACACCACCCCAGAGAGGCAGGCACGTGTGGTGGCTGAAACGCCGGACCAGGAGTCTGGAGATTTGGGTTCTAGTTTGCCGGTCTCCTCACGTGACCTCGGGAAAGCTATGTTGCAGCTCCGTGCCTCAGTTATGTACTCAGTAAAACGGAGATAATAATGCTGATTTTATTTCATCTGAAGATAGAGTAGGATGGAATGTGAAAATACTCCCGAAGGTAACCAGCTATGAAAATATAAGGTTAAATTACATAGAACGCTATTCTTATCCCTAAGCTGCAAAAATAGGACAGCCAAAAGGAACAGTGGGTCTTTCCCTTACTGTGATGGCTCATATTGGCACAAGGGAACCAGAAGTTGGGGTGATGGAGCGGCTGCCGGCCAAAAATTAGCAAGCGTGTTAGTCCCCACTGGAAGAGATTTTGACAGTGCTTTCCATTTTGATCTGCTGAGTTCTGGTGGGCGGGCTCTGCCGGAACGTGTGGTTCCTCACACATTTTGACAGCTTTAGTTTTCCCAGAGAATCTCAAAAGGCTACCTCCTTCCCACTGATGACTTCGGGCGTTGGGGTGGTATCGGGAGGAAGGGTCCGCTGCTGAGAACACATGCTGTGAAACCCTGCCCTCCGCCTTGCAGATTGATGACAAGCAGCTTCTGGGCTACCTGTCTGAACTGCGCCCAGTGACGATTGTGTTTGTGAACCTGGTGTTTAAGGACCAAAACAAAGCGGATGTCTTAGGCTCGGCCATCCAGGATGCCTGCATGCACATCACTTCCGTCCTCAAGGTCTTCCGCGGCCAAATCAACAAAGTCTTCATGTTCGACAAGGCAAGCGTGGACTGGGGGGTGGGAACCTACCGGTAGTTTGGGGTTAGCATTCACGGCCACGCACATTGGTGAGACGGAGGGAACAGATACTAGAAATGTAACCTGAACGTCCGTCTTTATTTATAATCGTCATAGCTCTCACGGTGGATGTGGCACTCGCTGTGTGCCAGGCACCGTCCTCAACGCTTCGTACACACGGCCTCGTTTCATCCTCATGGCTACTCCAGGCGTTAGGTGCTCTTGTGACTGTCCTCATTTTGTAGATGAGGACGCTGAGACAAGGTGAGAGTAAGTTGTGCTCATGGTCATCTGGCTAGTAAGTGGCGGGCTGGGACTGAAATCTGCCTTCCCAGCTGGAGCGCGCCACGCGGGCCTGCCTTTCACGGTACGCAGAGTCTCCCGCCCAGCAGGCGATGCATTTCCAGGGAGTTTGCGTCAGACGTCTAGTAACCCCCACATCCAGAGGTCTGTTTCCAGTAACCCCCACCTGCCGTGTCAGCCCTCCCGTCCCCCCTTTCAGTTTCCTCCTTGGCAGGGAGGGGGCTCTCCTCCAGCTCCCGTGGGTGTTCATTCTGGTCCTAATCAATTCACAGAAAAACGACGTGGTACACAGACGGCCACGGGAGTACTCGTGAGAACTGATTCTCCATCTCGGGTGTTTTTGTGTCTGAAGAGCAGAGTCCACTCTCTGACCCATTCGCTCAACGGGCATTTATTGCGCATTTTGTAGAAGCCAAAAGCTAGGGCCAGGCAACAAAGATGAGTAACTCACGCACTGCCACGCAGGCAGGCAGGAAGCCCAAATTCCATGTGAGAAAACCCGTCCTGTGAAAATGCTAGGGGGGGATTACCTCCAGCTGGTGCCCTCCAGTGCCTTCTCCCAACAGCCGCTCGTGAGGATGGGAAAAGACCCCAGAGTCTAAGGAAACAGTCTCTAGCGTTCTGCAGACCTGGTGCCCACAGTTCCTAGCCGTGTGACCTCAGGAAGCCATTGAACTTCTCGGAGTCTTGAATTATTCCTGTTTGAATGGGGACGGTGTCTGCCTCAAATGATTCGGGAAGTTTTAAGCAGCGCAGGGTGCGTGCGGCCCTGGCCGCGACATCTCTCTCACAGCCAACGCTCAGTAGTAAATGGGACCTGCGGTTCTCGTGGCCAGCGTGAGGCAAAGGCTCACTTCGCCAAGCCGCTACGTAAGCTTCCGGGCAAAGCGGACCCCTTGGCGCCCCCCAAGGGGTTGCCCTCTGGTCTTTACACATACCCAGAATTGTGGCTTTTCTTCTCGTGCCAAGACACAGCCTAGCCTCTTTCAGGACCTCACACTTGACCAAAATCTTTTGAAGAAGATTGAAGAAATTGAGGCATTTTAGTGTTCTTTCACATGTCATCGGGATGTAACGTGTCAAAAACTCAGACTTTTAGCCCATCACCCTTTATTCACTGTGCCCTTTTCTTACAGACAATAGCATCTGACCGAGATAATTTTCTTAAGTGACTGATACCAAGAATGCACTCAAGGATCTAGAAGGCCACACGTTCCCCACCCCCGGTTGGAGCAGTTAGGCTTTATACCAAGAAAACCTACTCTCAGCTTAAGTTTTTTTTTTTTTTTTTTTTTTTTTTTTTTTTAAAAATTTCAAACTGTAAAAAATTTAGCCCCGCAAAAGTTTTTTGCGTTGGACCCCCCCAACCCACAACAAACAAAAAGGCCATGGCAGAACAGTAACGATTTACAACC
>CAUYRT010064249.1:0-88385 GCA_963574885.1 Lepilemur ruficaudatus | reverse complement strand
AAAAAATTAGCCGGGCATGGTGGCACATGCCTGTAGTCCCAGCTACTCGGGAGGCTGAGGCAGAAGGATTGCTTGAGCCCAGGAGTTTGAGGTTGCTGTGAGCTAGGCTGATGCCACGGCACTCTACAGCCCAGGCAACAGAGTAAGACTCTGTCTCAAAAAAAAAAAAAATTAAAAAAATTAAAAAAATAAGAATTAGACAGAAGGAAAGGCTCCTTTAAAGATAAGGGAAAATCCAGGCATGGTAGTGCAGGTCTATAGTCCCAGCTACTCTGTAAACTAAGGCAGGGAGGATCACTTGAGCCCAAGAGTTTAAGTTCAGCCTGGGCAACACAGAGAGCCGCCCATTTCAAAAAAAAATTTTTGTAATAAAATAAAATAAAGCTAACTGTGAAGTAAGAATCAGAGAGGGAGAAGGAAAACCAGATAAAAAATCCTCTATCTAGCTTCCCAAATTCCTCCCTGATCCTATTTCCAAACAAAATCTTATTTGTGTCCATTAATTGAATTGGAAGTATCTATACAAAATTCTAGCACACCAAATAAATAAGAAAAATGTCTCAATACATGCTAGAAACATCCTATGAGTTCCTGCAATTATGAAATATATTTAAATAAAGTGCAATTAAACTTGAAAGATTCTAGCATGAAGGTCCTGATGATCTCAGTGTTCATTATATAAGAACTAACCATTACAATGTTAGAAAGTAAAATCACAACTTTTATAGAAGATATAGGGCTTAATGGAGTAAATACTGGTCAAATCTTGCATAAAGCCATTAGAAATTAGGATCTAGCAGAGCAATAAGAGAATAAAATTCAAGAATAAAATAGTACTGAGATATGTCTAGATATTGAGAGATTACTAAAAAGCCTTGGAAAAACCAGTAAACACAGCCCCTAACATTTTTGCAAAAAATGACCCTCTTTATAATAACATGCCAAAAGTCAAAGGTAAAGTTTATTTTGTACCAGCATATAACTGACAGAATTAGGTAAACAAAACTTTATTCTTAGTTCATTCTATAAATAACAGAGTTGTAACTATGACTTAGATTTTATTATGAGAAATGTGTTTTTACAAATTATGGTATATTTTCAAGATAAAGTACCAGTTAAATTTACCCCCTCTCCCATTTATTATAAAATTTTAGTCCCTGTTTGATGTGGATTTATATAAATAGTCTTTTCTGGCCCTGATTATCTTCAATAAGGCAGACTGCCAGTATTTGTGTAGATAGTCAATTCATTAGAAGAAAGCCACTGGAAAAAGAACATTCAGCATTACCACCAACTGGGAAACCCATTCATTAGGTAAATCTTAAATGATCACTTTTATAGCTTCAAATACAGCATAAAATGCAACACTTATTCACTATTTCCTACTTGGTATCCCATAAACACTTGACAGATATAAGCAAATCAGTATATATGTTCTCTCAAATATATTTTTTAAGTTAAAGCTTTTCATTAAAATAATTTGAGATACTCTTCTTAACTTAATCTTCAATTGGTAGCAGTTTCTTACATTTTAGCTTAAACTGTACTTAAAATAGATGAATTCCTTTTGAAATATAAATAACTACTTCCTAAGTTACATGTTTGGGAGGCAGTAGAGCATTGCTGTTAAAAATATGAGCTTTGGAGTATGACTGACCTGGGTTCCCGCTCTGGCTCCATTTACTAGCTGTGTAACCTGGGGCAAGTTATTTAACCTCTCTAAGTCTCAGTTTCTTTATCTGTAAAATAGAGATAATAATAGTATCTATTTCATAGGGTTGTTATGAGGATTAAATGAGATAATGCAGGCTTAGCATAATGCCTGGCACTTAGTATGTGCTCAATATCTTTTAGCTATTATGTTTTTATAATCTTAAAATTTTAAGTAACATGTTCTCATAAAGATCTGTGATAATAAAATACACGTACTCAAGACTTTTCTTATAAGTTGTTCAATATAGGCAAAATTAAAGGCTTTCAACTAGTAAAAGCTATGGGTGTGATTTCTCTTTGGCTATATAAAAAAAATTCCACAGCAATGCAATATATTACGTTTAGAAAGGGCAATTTTAAAGTTAAGAAGAAAATATCCATATTCAAAATATACAGAAACTTATAGTTGAAATATTTTAAATTTCAATAACACCTTAAACGATAAATGATTTTTAAAAACAACTTTGTAGGTTTGTTTTATATTTTATATTCCTGTAAAGTACATAAAGGGTATTACTCAGAAAATGAAATTGTGATATGAGGACATTGAAGGACTTGAAAGATAATAGCAAAAATGAGACATGAATTAAGTTTCTTCAATTGTCAATCACCACTATATAATCATATTAAACCTTGAAGCACATTTTTTCCCAAATAAGAGGCTCCAACTGAGTCTTTATAGATCCCTTACCAGAAAGTCATCGCTTGTCAGAAAGCATAACCTATGCTACTCAAAGTAGCTAGTCCTCAGAGTAATACATATACATACACTGCCTATCATTTTCAAGGGGCTAGAACACACTGTAATCTGTTTCTGTAAAATCTGGATCTACAAAATTAACTTTGTAGATTAAAGCAGACAACTTAATTTTTTCTAAAAGTTAAAATAATTTTAAAGACTATAAATTAACCACACCTAAAAAATCCAACTTCTTATTGGTAACTTCTAAAATATATTTTAGGTATAACAACTTTCATAAAAGCACCCCAGAAAATCTCTTGGCTTATTTAACTTTATAAAAATCATTGACTAGAAGTAGATAATAATTTGGAAACTGATGAGTCAGTGGAGTGATAATTATTATACATCTTTTGTTTTAGACTTTGATTTTGTATAAAAATAACTCATAGAAATTATCTCATTCTGTTCAATAAAAAATATGTTAATAAATAACCTTTAAAGTAACTCCTAATTAAAATATGAAAAGCTCTACTTAGAGAAACTTAATTTTCTTAAGTTATCTTCCATCTGTCCTATCAAAATACCCTACTTGGACAACAGTTATATATAAAATTTTCTGAAACAACCAGAAACAACCAGGTAGTATTCTACTGAATCAGAATCTCTTTGGCTTTCAAGGCAGTAATTAATGCAACTGAGAAAGTTCTTGATATGATGATATAAAAATCCCCTGTTCTTATTTTTCTTATATACATCAACCACCCACTCCACCTACCCACTTCCACCCTTGGGTAAACAAATACTTTTCACCAATTGCTTTCCAATTTAATAGTTACAGTACACATTTAAAAAACATAATATAGAAAAAGGGGGAAAAATTATCACATACCTGTCCATCCAAGTCAAATGCTAAGCAAGCTACACCATGTGTATGAACATCCTTTAGAATTGATATGGTCTGCACAGTATATGAATCCCAAACACAGATATAAGGCTCTTTCCCAACTTGTCCTGTTGCTACCAATACTCGTTCAGGATGTAATGCAAGGCTGCAAAATAAAGAAATAAATAAATAAGACTTAAAAATGTTGTTTATAGAGTTTTTATAGTATTTGGTATACATAGCATTTATATATGCCAATGTGAACGTTAGACTTTAACAATTTTAAATAATTTGGATTTAAAATAAACATATAAAAATCCACGCTAAGAGTTACTACTTATTTCGACAGTATACCTGAAAAAATAATTATGTCCTTCATAATCCCTGTAATACGATATAGTGTGTGTAAACGTCTTAAGAAAAGAACTCTCACAAGGGATCAACTGAACCACAGCCACAAGTCAGTAGCAACCCTACCACATGCCATTTTCTCATTTGGTATTCACCTGTTTTTAAGCCTTCTCTCCCATTTTACTATTCCTTTTTATTGGATAAAGTTAGACCAAATATTAATGTCCAAAAATAGCATTTGGTAGCACTCTTCCTATAACATTAATATTTAAATTACAAACCCCATTTTAAGAAACAGAAAGGTCACCCATATAACCTGAGCCTTTAAAAATAAGTCAAAGAGCTAACCGTAATGGTTTATGTATATCAGCAGAAGGCAAGGAACAAATATAAATTTCTATCTGATAAATTTTTCTATGAGTAGATTAGTATATCAGATTTGCCTTTGAGATTTAAAAAAAAAAATCACTCCTGGCATCACGGTGGAGGATGAACTGAAAGGGGAAAAGATAGAAAGATATTAATAAACAGAATCAACAGATTGGACGTAGAGAGTAAGGGACAGAAAAAGGTCTAAGATGGCTCTTGGGTTCCTGGCTTGGGCATTTGAATGATTTGGAGTGGTATTCATCAAGTCAGGTAAAATTAAATGAGTAACCAGTGGGAGAGAAGATGAGTGGGAATACTCAGGTTGGTTCAACATACGAAAATCAACAAATATAGCATATCAGCAGAATAAAGGGGAAAAATTATGTTCACCTCAATAGATACAGAAAAATCATTTGACAAAATCCAGCACCTTTCATGATAAAAACACTCAACAAACTAGGAATTTAAGAGAACTTCCTTAACCTAATAAAGGGCATCTACAATACTCCACAGCTAACAACATATTTAATGATGAAAGCCTGAAAGCTAGCCCAATTAAGTACAAGAAAAAAAAACAAGATGTCAGCTCTTGCCGCTTCATTCAACATGGTACTGGATATTCTAGCCAGGACGATTAGGCCAGGAAAAGAAACAAAAGGGAAAAGTAAAACATCTCTACTTACAGATAACATGATCTTATATACAGAAAATCTTAAGGAATTCATCAACAAACGTGGGGAAAAAAAGAAAAAAGAGATGGCTAATAAATGAGTTCAGCAAAGTTGCAGGATATAATATCAATATGAAACATCAACTGCATTTCTATACACTAGCAAAGAACAATTCAAAAATTAAATCAAGAAAATAATGCCATGTACAATAGCATCAAGAGGAATAAAACACTTAAGAATAAATTTAACAAAGTATAAGACTTGTAAAGTGGAAATTACAAAATCCTACTGAAAGACATTTTAAATGATCTAAATAAATGGAAAGACATCTCGTGTTCTAGGCTTGAAGGAATGTAATATTCTTAAGGTGACAACACTTCCTAAATTGATCTATAGAGTCAACACAATCCCTGTCAAAATCCCTGCCTTTCTTGTAGAAAATGACAAGCTGATTTTAAAATTCAGAAAGACCCAGAATAGTCAGAACAATCTTGAAAAAAGAACAACAAAGTTGGAAGACTCACACTTTACAATTTCAAAACTTATTAGCTTACTCCAAAACTGTAGTAATCAAGATAGTGTGATACTGGCATAAGAGTAGACATGCAGATCAATGAAACAGAATTAGAAGTCCAGAAACAAACTCATACATGTATGGTCAATTGTTTCAACAAGGGTGGTGCCAAGACAATTCAACGGTGGGGGCGGGGGAAAGTGAATGATTTTTTCTATAGATGGTGCTGAGATACCTGAATATCTACAAAGAAAAGAATGAATTTGGACCCATACCTCAAAACATATACAGGAGTCAACTCAAAATGGATCAGTGGCCTAAATGTAAAAGCTAAAGTTATAAAACTCTTAGAAGAAAACATGGGCATAAATTTTAGACTTTGGATGAAGCAATGGTTTCTTAGATAAGACACAAAAAGCAGAAGTGACAAAAGAAAAAACAGACAAAACAGACTTGATCAAAATTAAAAACTTTTATGCTTTAAAAGACAACCATCAAGAACATTGTAACACAACCCACAGAATGGGAAAAAATATGTGCAGAGCATATGTCTGACAAGGGATTTGTATCCAGAATATATAAAGAATTCTTACAAATCAACAATAAAACCACAAAAAAACAAATTTTCTAAATGGACAAAGGATTTAAACAGACATATCCCCAAAGATACACAAAAGGCACATGAAACTATGTTCAAGATAGCATGCAGTAGGGAAATGCAAATTAAAATCACAATGATATACCACTTCTATGATAAAAAAAAAAAAGGACAGAAAATATGAAGTATTGGCAAGGATGTGGAAAAATCATAATTCTCATATGTTGCTTGTATGATTGTAAAATGATGCAGCCACTTTGGAAAATCATTTGACATTTCCTCAAAAACTAAACAGAGTTACAATATGATCCCGCAATTCTATCTCTAGATACAGTCCTAAGCAGAATGAAAATATATGTCCACACAAAACTTGTACACAAATGTTCACAGCAGCATTATTCCTAATAGCCAAAAAGTGGAAACAATCCAAATGTTCAACTGAATGGATAAAATGTGGTACCAATACAATATTATTTGACAAAAGGAATAAAGCACTCATATTACAACTTGGATGAACCTTGAAAACATTACACTAAGTCAAAGAAAACAGACATGTAAAGGTCACATATCGTATGAATCCATTTTTATGAAATGTCCAGAAAGCAAATCCATAAAGTAGATTAGCAGTTGCCATGGCCAGAGAGAGAAGAGAATGGAGAAGGACTGCTAACGAGCATGGGAATTTTTTATGGGTGATAAAAAATGTTCTGAAATTAGATAGCGGTTATGGTTGCACAACTTTGTGACTATACTAAAAACTACTGGATTGTGCACATAAAGTATGAATTTTATGTTATGTGAATTCTATCTCAATCATTAAAAAATGTTGAAGGAGTACTGGCATTACATTCTGTGTATATTTTTGAGTAGAAGGATTTACACAAAGAAAACCTTTGAAGTCAGACCTAAGTTTAAAACTCTGTCTCTGCTCTTTACAGGCTTCTCACCTGTTTTCTCATCTTCAAAAAGATAAACTATCAATTACTATAAGTAATGTGAGGGAAATTTCCCTACACTTGGAAACTGGGGAGAAAAAAACAGAAAGTTCCTCATGGCTTAACTATGAAATCTACATACAATACACCAGAGATATTCAAAGTCACCTTAAAGAAAAATGATAAGGTGGGTGCATGTTTAGATTTATAAGAAATTGTCAGTTTTCCACATTGGTTGTACCATGCTACATGCCTATCAGCAATGCATGAAAGTTCCAGTTGCGCCCCATTCCCACTAATAGTTGGTGGTGTCTGTCTTTTTAATTTCAATTTCTCTGATGACTAATGATACTGAGTAATGTTTCTTACAATCCATCTGTTCAAGACTTCTAGCCATTTTAGATTGTCTTTATATTTTTGAGTTTTCAAAGTATTTCATATATTCTTAATATGGGTTCCTTTGTCATATGTGACTTGCAAATATTTTCTCCCAAGCTATAGCTTTTCTTTCCAATCTCTTAACTGTTTCTTTCATAAACATCTTTTAAATTTTTACAAAGTCCACTTCACCAATTTTTTGTTTTATGGACCATACTTTTGCTTAACCAAAGGCAGTAAAAATTTTCTCTTATGTTTTCTTCTAAAAGTTTTAGTTTTATGTTTTACATTTAAATCTATAATTCATTCTGAGTTAATTTTTGTATAAAGTGTAATGTAGGTTGAGGTTCATTTTTTTTCTCTTATGGCATCCAGTTGTTCCAGCACCATTTGTTGAAAAGACTATCTTTTCTCCATTGAATCGTCAATGCACCTTTGTTAAAAATCAATTGACCATATCTATGTTAATTTGTCACAAATCGTACCCTACATTTTGTTCCATTAATCTATGTATCTATCCTCTCATCAATACCATACTGCCTTGATGAGTACAGCTTTAGAATAAGTCTTAAAATTGAGTACTGTTAGTCCCCCAACTTCGTTCTTTCTCAAAATTGCTTGGCTGTTCTAGTTACTTCACCTTTCCTATAAAGTTTAGAATCAGCTGTATATTATAAATATCTTGTTGGGACTGTGACTGGGATTGCATTAAATCTTTAAATCACTTTGAAGAGAACTGACATCCTAACTATATTAAGTCTTCCAATCCATAAACACAGTATGTCCCTCCCTTCATTTTTTAGGTATTCTTTGATTTTTTTCAGCTTCATTTTATAGTTTTTAGTATACAGTACAGACTCTGTATAGATTTTTGAAAAATTTATACAAGATATTTTTGAGCTATTGTAAATGGTATTGTTTTAAAATTTCAGTTTCCAGTTTTCACTGCCAGTATGTAGAAATACAACCAATTTATGCATGTTGACCTTGTATACTGTGACCTTGCTAGATTCACTTAGTTTTAGGAGTTGTGTATTTTGGCAGGGAGCATTTGATAGATTATTTGGATTTTTTTAGGTGGGTAATCATGTTATCTAGGAACAGAGATAATTTATTCCTTCCTTTCCTTTCTATAAGCCATTTGTTTCTATTTTTCATTATTGCATTGGCATGAACTTCTAGTACATCGTTTAATGAGGAGTGGTAAAAGAGGGCATTCTTGTTTTTCTCCTGATCTTACAAGGAAAACATTCAGTCTCTTACCATTGTGCATGAACTTAGGTTTAGGCATTTTTACAGATGCTTTTATAGTCGGGTTAAGGAAACGGCTTTCTATTCCTAGTTTGCTAAGCATTTTTTTAAACATGAATAGATATTGAATTTTGTGAAATGCTTTTCTTGCATCTATTGAGATGATTATGTGGTTTTTCTTCTTTAGTCTGTCAATATAGTGAATTACATTGATTAATTTTCAAAGGTTGAATCAGCCTGTATTCCTGGAATGAATCCTACCTGGTCATGATACATTACCTATTGATGGATTTTATTCACTTATTAGCTTATTTTGTTGAGAATTTTAACATCTATGTTAAAAAGGGACAGTGGTGTGCAATTTTCTTTTCTTCTAATGTTTGTCTGGATTTTATATTAATGCCAGCCTCACAAAAAGAGTTGGGAAATAGTCCTTTTTCTTCTATTTTTTGTAAAAGATTGTGTGGAATCGGTATTATTTCTTCTTAAATGTTTGGCAGAAACACCAGGGAAACAATCTGGACCAAGAACTACAAATCCAATTACTTTAATAGATACAGGCTCTTCATTTTATCTGTTTTTTCTTGGTGAGTTTGATAGTTTATTCTTCAAGGAAATAGCCCATTTCACCTAAGTTGTCAAATGTATATGTATAGAGTTGTTTATATTGATAGTATTCCCTCATTATCCTTTTAATGTCTTTGGGTCAGTAGTGATATCGTAATGGCAATTTCTGTCTTTTACTTTTTATTATTGGTCAGTCTAAATAGAAATTTATCAATTTGATCAATCCTTTCAAAGAACCAGATTTTGGTTTGATTTTTCTCTATTGTTTTGCTGTTTATGTAAATTTTTGCTCCTTATTATTTCCTACTATCTGTTTGCTTTTGAGTTTAGTTTGCTCTTCTTTTTCTATTTTCTTAAGGTAGACTCTTTCAACAAACCACCATCTCTTTTCAGCACTTACTTTATTGCACCATAAAATATTCCAGTGTTTTTCCTGTCCCAGCCCTATAATCAACTACTTCCCAAGGAAGCCCTAGTTTTCTCTCTCTCTCTCTCTCTTTTTTAATTGGAGAAAGGTATTTAAAGAACAAGATCTGGGTGCTAGATGTGATCATTATTACCAGAGTGTTAGAGCTTCTAGGCTGTCTCAGCAGACAGAACTAGGAAATATACGAATATATACTAACCCACATTCTGTATTCTGTATACATAGACACATTCTGTATCTATCTATATATTGAAAACCCATGAGTTTATTTCAATATCTTTGATTCTAATCCAAAACCACAGGGTTCATTTAAGACTTCTCCTTTTCCTTATTTATAACTTCTTCCTACAAGAATGAGAAACCAGGTGCTCGTAATCTATATTCTATTTATTTACTTTAGTATATACAGAGACATTTCAGAATTGATAGCCCTATGAGGAATAATTTTACAAACTAGATTATAGCATTGTGTGTAAATCATTTTGTCTTTATCCTTATATCCAGTTAAGATACTGTTTTTCAGATATTTAGGTTAGTTACTCCCCACAAAGCTCAGCAGCAGAGGAGAGAGCTTGTGAAACTGCATCTGAATTTGTTTCTTTTTCTCTTTTTATTTACAGTTATTTTGCAGTTCTGGTATTCTCTGTTTAATGCTGAGGCTAGGGTTTGCATAGAAAGTTCACGGTCATGAAGTGATCTGTATTGTCCGGGGAAGAGATTCTGGGAGGTTACTTACTACCAATCCACCACTGTCTTCAGTTACCTCAAAGTCTGGTAAGTTATTTTAATAGGCTCAATATATTATCTTACTTTTTATAATTCATGCTTTTTGTGTTCCATTTCCTAGGCTTTTTTCTAGAAATTTTATAGCTTTAGCTCTCACAATGAAAACATATGACCCAATTTCAGTTAAGTTTCATATATGGTGAGCTATGTGTTGAGGTTCATTTTTTTCCTCATAATATTCAGTTGTTTGTAACATCATTTGTTAAAAAGAGATCATCCAATACAGAGTAAAAATACGCAGGTGAAGGCAAGAATTTCTGGAACAGGCAAGAAAGAGTGAGATCTAGTGCACAAGTAGAGGGACTGAGGTAGGACCTGGATGTGTTGCTGATGGATGGGTGGAATCTGAAGATTCTCTTCCGATAGTTCTAGTTTTCTTAATCAGAATTAAAAGCATGAGTGTTTTTCAGGTATCCTTAAGGTCAACTTAATATCTTATAGTTAAGTTTTATCCACATAATGCCTCGTATATTGCTGAACATAGAGTGAAATTCAATGCATTTATGGATTAATTTGGGAGATGACAGAAGTAACCATTCAAAGGTATATTCCTATTCTATATACCTTCAAATTACTTCCCTCTTGTAAAATAGAAGAAATGTCTCTACTCCTTCAACTCTTCCCTTGTATTCTGGATCCCATTCTCCTTAGTTTCAAGTACTTTATTCCTAAAACTATGTTTTCTGGAATTATTGTATTCTCACTACTGAGTCATTCCTATTAGCATTCAAATATACGTATTAAAAAGAAAAAATCTCCCTTGACCCCTCACCTATCACTCCATTTCTGTGCTCCCCATTTACAGCAAAACTCCTCAAAAGAGCTGTCTCATCTTTTTTACTCTTTATTGTCTCAGTGTATTCAAGTAGGCTTTGAAACATTTTTTTTCAAGGTTATGTGTGATCTTGTCAAATCTAATGGTAAACTATAGGCCCTTATTCTCCTCTACTTCTCTGTAGTATTTGTCACAAATGACCACTCTTTCCTTTTTGAAACACTTTCCTCTTTACGCTTTCCTGACTCCATTCTCTATCAGCCCTTCCTTTCCTGTCTCCTTTGCTAGGCCTTACCGCCCACATCCAACCTCTGAATGTTAAAATGTCTCAGGGCTTTGCCTTAGCTGTCTTCCCTTTCTTTACCAGGTCTTAAATGCATATATACAGTGATAACCCCCAACTTTATATATCTAGGTCACAGCAATGGATAGGTACCTCATATTTAACACACTTAAAAGATAATTTTATTTCTTCCATTCTCACCCTCCCAATCTGCTCCTCACCTTGGTAAATATTACAATCCATTCACTTGCTGAGACCAAGAATCTAAACTTCATTCTTGCCACTTCTCTTTTCCTCACTCGTCATACGCATTCCATTACCCTGTTCTAGTGATTCTATCATCACCCTCATCTCTGCTACAACCTTAATCTGGGCCAGCATTCATCTTAAATCAGAACTACTTCAGTAGCCTTCTGACGACCCACTTTTCTTCCTCTATTCCTCCCCTTTAGTTAGAGCTTTCTCAACATAGCCAGAGGGATCTTTTAAAACAATATAAATCTGATCCCATCATTCATTTGGTTAAAACCCTCCAATAGCTTCCTACTGAATTAGAACAAAACCCAAAATCCCTAATATGACACTTAAAATGTTCTATAAAATATGCCCTCACCTATTTCTCGATCCTTAACTTCTACCATTTTTCCTCTGTTCATTATGTTCCAGCTACACTGGCCTTTCTGTCCCTTATAAAGGCCAAGCTAATTAGGCTCTTAAAGTCTTTGTCGTGAATCTTGTTCCAAATCTTTGCCTCATTCATATCATTCATCATTTAGGTAAAATGTAACTTGCTCAGAGAAGCCTTCTCTAACTACCTCTAGTCATGCCAATATATTCTACCTATTACATTCATTCATTCATTTAGAGATAGGAACTCACTCTGTTGCTCATGCTAGAGTGCAGTGGCATAATCATAGCTCACCGCATCCTCCAACTCCTAGGCTCAAGAGATCCTCCCACCTCAGCCTCCTGAGTAGCTGGGACTACAGGCATGTACCACCACACCTGGATAATTTTAAAATTTTCTGTAGAAACAGCTTCTCACTATGTTGCCCAGGCTGGTCTCAAATTCCTGGCCTCAAGCTATCTTCCCACCTCAGCCTCCCAAAGCATTAGGATTACAGGTATGAGCCCCTCTGCCAGGCCCCATTATCTTATTTATAGTAGTTATCAACTATCTAAAATTACTATTATACATTTATTATCTTACACTTCCCCACTAGGATATATACTTCAATAGGACAGAGACTGTCCTTTTTGTTCATATTAAATCCTAAGTACCTACAACAGTGACTAGCACACAGCAAGTATTCATTTGTTAACCAAATTTCCAAAGAAGCTGCCAGTGATAAATTTTTTGAATAAAACAATCCTCAACAGAAAAAAATCATTATATGCAATTTTTTTCACTACATCATTTTTTCTAACAGTAAAAACTTGAAAACCACTTAAATGTCGAACATTTAAGAAATAAGGCCGGGTGTGGTGGCTCATACCTATAATCCCAGCACTTTGGGGAGGCTAAGGTTTAGAAGACCATTCTAAATCTTGCAGTACAGGGTGATAACTAACTACAGAGTTCACAAACTGGTCATCATTACTTGGTTGCAAAGTGACTTTGCTAATTATTAGTTAACCCATGGACAATGAACTTAACATACAAAACACCATAGATGGTGGCACTACTGACATGGTAAGAAATTTTATCTGGAACCTAGATGTTAGATTGAGATGACATGCCTTTGCAAAAGACAATTTTTGCAGTCATGTAAAGAAACTATGTAGAAGTTTGAGGTCAACATAATGGGGAGTATGAGAGGCTTGGTAGGCTCCCTCTTAGAGGGTTATTATTATATTTTTAAAATTAGTAATGTACATTTATTACAGAAAATTGAAAGGTGTAGACATATATTACCCACAATCTTGCAATCTAGAGATATTGCTATTGCGTTTTGGATTATTCCCTACTAAGCTTTTTTGATGCCTGTATTCTTAAGTAATTGAGGTCATAGTGTATATAAAATTTGGATTCTTTGCTTTTTATTTATTATAATACAAACTTTTCCCAGTATTATGAAAATCCCCATACTTTTTTTTTTTTTTTTTAAGAGAGAAGGTCTCCCTATGTTGCCCAGGCTGGAGTGCAGTGGCTATTCATGGGTGCAGTCCCACTACTGATCAACACAGGAGTTTTGCCCTGCTCTATTTCTGATCTAGGTTGGCTCACCCCTCCTAAGGCAACCTGGTGGTCCCCTGCTCCCAGGAGGTCACCATATGGATATGAAACTTAGCACGGACACCCAACTGTAATAGCGCACTACAGCCCAGAACTAGGCTCAAGCAATCCTCCTGCCTCAGCCTCCTGAGTAGTTGGTGCTACAGCTGCATGCCACCACACCTGGCTAGTTTTTCTAGTTTTTGTAGAGGTGGGGTCTCAATATATCGCTCAGGCTGGTCTTGAACTCCCGCCCTCAAGCAATCCTCCTGCCTCAGCCTCCCAAAGTGCTAGATTATAAGCATAAGCCACTGTGCCCAGGCTTAGGGTGCTATTTTAACTGTCCATGCGAAAACATCCACTGAGAATTTTATAGGGTGGGGATGATCTGTCCTTCTGATGGGCATTTACATGCTCCACCAAATATTAACATATTAGATGGTTGGTCTATTTCTGACTACAGATCTTGGCTCCAAAATGGGAAGTTATTAATGGACAATCTTGGGCTTTCCATGATCCAAACCATTCAGCCAAAACTCACTGCAATTACTCCATGAGCCTGTTGAAATCATCACCTGGGGCACTGGGTTATAGTAGACCTCACTTGATATCCTCCAGGATGCAAATAATTATGCACATAATTATGACTTTCCAGGATCTCTGTAAGTGAGCATTTTTCTAAACTGATGATGCAAGATATATGTCTTTAGGTGTTTTCAGCCCATGATGACACTGAGCCGATTGATCAATAGAAAACCATACTAAGATTAGGTCAGGCACAGTGGCTCACGCCTATAATCCTTGCACTCTGAGAGGCTGAAGCAGAACTGCTTGAGGTCAAGAGTTCAAGACCAGCCTGAGAAGAACAAGACCGTGTCTCTACCAAAAATAGAAAAAATTAGCGGGGCGTGGTGGACCACACCTGTAATCCCACCTACTCAATCCCACACCTGGCTGAGGCAGGAGAATCATTTGAGCCCAGGAGTTTGAGGTTGCAGTGAGCTATAATCATACCACTGCACTCTACCTGTGGTGACAGTGCAAGACCCTGGTTCAAAAAAGAAAGAAAACCATACTAAGGATTGTTTTTTTTGGTAATAAATCTCCAAAGAGGAGGTCCAGCATGGCAGGGCCTTCCACAAGAGGTCCAAGGTATTTAAAGGGTCCCAGTACTTGCTAATTTATCCACACTGTTATATAATGCACTATAGTAAATGAATGAATTTGGCGAGACCCTGAGTTTTTTTAAGGTTGACTCCTAGCCCACCAGCTGAACATGGATTACTACTTTATCTAGGATAGTGGTCATCAACCTTAGCTTCATATTAGAATCATCTGGGAAGCTGAAAAATTCAAAACAGAAGCAAACAGCAAAGAAACTATATCTGGGCCCCACCCTAATGAAATTAAATCAGAATTTCTTTGGGTAAGGCTTAACCATTGCTAGTTTTATTTTTGTTTTATTTTTAACTCTCCAAATGATTCTATTACACAACCAGAATTGAGAATCATGAATCCAGAGCAGTGGTTCTTAAATGTTAGACTATGTTAACATCACCTGGAGGTGATTAAAACTGATTGCTGGGACCAATACCTAGAATTTCTAACTTGGTAGGTCTGGGGTGAGACCAGAGAATTTGTATTTCCAGTAAGTTTCTAGTTAATGCTAATGTTGCTAGTCTGAAGACCATACTTTTGAGTAACAATAATCTAGAGCTGCCACCCATGTGCCATTTTTTAATAATTAAGCCAAGTAGAAACTGCTGAAACAAATCTTTTTTCTAATTATTTTTAGGGATACATAATAGTTGTATATTGGAACAAATCTTGAAGGAGGCTAGTTTTGTGTATTAATGATATATGATTTACTTTACCTTCTTCCTGCTCGCCCTTCTCTCCCTCCCCAAATCACCTGGACATATACAGTCTCCTCAGGAGTCTTGTGATTACAATGTGATTATTGCAAAACAGCTAAGACTTCCAATAAGGGGAAACATTCCTCACCTTACTTGATACAGCTGATCACTCCTTTCTCCCTGAAATATTCTCTTCAATGACTTCCATGATTCCACATTTTCTTAGTTTTCCTCCTGCTTCTCTGGCCACATTTTTGTCAATTCTTCATCTCCCCTACGTTAAAATGTTGGAGTGCCACCGGATCCATTATTTAGATCTTTTCTCTATCTATACTCACTTCCACAATGATCTCATCTAGACTCATGACTTTAAATATTATCTATATGCTGAAAACACCCAAATTTATACCAGTCCAGACTGCTTGCCTGAATTATAGACATGTATGTTCAACAGTCTAATTTACAACCCCACTTGATTGTCTATAAGGCACCTCAAATGTAACACTTTTAAAACAGAGCTTCTGATCTTCCCTTCCTTCCAAAACAGAAAAGTTGCTTTTCCAATAGTCTTTCCCAATTCAGTAACCAGCAACTCCTTTCTTCCAATTGTTCAGACCAAAAACTCTATGATGATCATTGACCTTTCTTTTCTCTCACAATCTATATCTGATCCATCAATAAATCATGCTGCCTCTATCTTCAAAATATATCCAGAATTTGACCCTTTCACACTACTTTCACTGTTACCACCCCTGGTCCAAGCCACCAATACTTCTTGACTGGATTATTTGAACAGTCTCCTAAGTGGTCTCCCAGCTTCCATCCTGCCCCTCCCCTCTGTGTGTTCTCAATATAGGAGCCAGAGTGATTCTGTTAAAACATAAGTCAAATTATGTCACTAATTTGATTAAATTGTTGTAATAACTTCTGGCCTCATACGGGAAGGCCAAAATCCTCTCAGTAGTCTATAACTGCAGTCCCCAAAGCCTGGGCTGCGGACCAGTACCTGTCCGTGGCCTGTTAGTAACTGGGCCACACAGCAGGAGATGAGCCTCAAGGGAAGCTTCATCTGTATTTACAGCCACTCCCCATCACTCACATTACTGTCTGAGCTCTGCCTCCTGTCAGATCAGCAGTGGCCTTAGAGTCTGCATTATGCTGAGTTGTATAATTATTTCATTATATGTTATGATGCAATAATAATAGAAATTAAGTGTGCAATAAATGTAATGTGCTTGAGTCATCCTGAAACTACGCCCCCAATCCACAGAAAAATTGTCTTCCATGAAACTGGTCTCTGGTACCAAAAAAAAGGTTGGGGACTGGTCTACAAGGTTCTACACAATCTGCCCCCACCTCACCACTCATCAGACTTCATTACTTACTACTTTCACTCTAGCCACACTAACTTTCTTACTGTTCCTCAAACACACTAGGCACAATTACTACTATTCTAACCTGCAACCGCATAAAATGGTATATTTTTCAGTATTTCAGCTGTAAAGTCATTTGAGCTCATCACTATCTTGTGAGATACTTTCACTATGTTAAAAAAAAAAAAGCATGTCAAATTCTATAAATAAGAAATACATAAAAAATGTAACCTGGTTACTCCCATAAGGTAACCAGAGTCAAGTACCAAAAGGTACCAAGTTAACTATATTTCATGAATAGTCTTCACTAGTATAAATGATTTGAAAACTGTCAATAACATCCACTACTTTGAAACAAACTTGAAAATATTTGTTGGTGGGCAATAACAAGAAAAACATATTTTAAAAGCTATCACATTCTTTTGAAAACTGGTAAAAGTTTCAAAATATAGACCAAGCTACAGATGTGCACCTTACGCTAAAACTGGTAGTAGTCTATTTTATAACTTAGTCTTAAACCTGTTATAAACATCTAATAACTAGAGAATTTTATCTATGTAATTTGAGACACAGAAAAAACAAAAAAGTGATCCAATACAATGTCAGTGTATTATTTCTGACAGTGAAGCTAATTTCTATATGAGTTATTTACTGGAATAAATATAACTAAAGGATAAATGACTAGAGAAGTATACACAGGTGTACGGCAAAAAGAAGACAGACAACTACAAGCAACACAGAGAAAATGATGAGATGTCATATGGCACCACCACTGGCAATTCTTAATGACAGTAAGATGGTAGGAGAACCAGTAAGCAAATGACAGACCGACCGTGATTCAGTCTTTAGAACCAAGATAGCACTTACATTTTTAAAATCTAAGGACAATGATCTGCTTATTCTGGAACAGTCTTAGCCCCGAGCTAAGTCATATTTGACCAATAAGTTTTACGTAAGTTTCAAGCAAACACAGAAACAAAACAGATGATGAAAACGGCACTGACTTTTTATTACTAAGGCTAACATTACAGCAACGTTGTTTTTCACCAACGTATTTCACCAATATGTGATAAAATGTGTTTTATCACATTTATGGATATTACATCTTCTGCTGTAACATAACAGAAAAAAATACTGGAATTGTTTCTATAATTACAGCCAAATACCAAATTAAAAAAATTAGAGGTTTTAATATTTACTTGATCTGTTTCACAAACAAGAATGATCTGTCATTACTGCTTGAAATAAAATGTCCAGAGACCTTTGAGTTTTAAATTATATTTGTAGTATCATATTACATTTGTGCCATCAATTTCAAGATGCTATTTGATTCAGATTTTACTACTTCATTGTAACTTTTCAGTAAACCTCTTTTCATTGTTATATATTCTTTTAAGGTATATCATTTGCATAAAGTCATAAGCATGTATTTGATTATGGCAAAATTAGAGTATGTTTATCATTTTGAAATATTTTGAGATAAATGTATGGGTTGTGTAACTATACCAAAAGACGACAAAAGCACTATCTTCTTTATAGATTACTGAAACACAACTATAAAAATTCAAGCAGTGTGACATATAATCTAGCTTCTAATTACTTCTGGAAGGATAAACAAGACATAATTTATCCCAACAAATAAGTTGTATCTAGTTTCAGAAGGCCTTAGTACCATAGTGCTCTCAAAACCACCAAGGAATAAAAACAATACAAGTGCACCATGAGAAGTCCTCAGAATCCTTCATACCTACCCTACCCTCCTGAATTCAAGAGAATTCTACCTAATAGACTGAATGTCTGGAGGAAGCTTCAGTCAATGCTGCTTCAACTAGGTAAAGCTACTATTAATACTATGCCTAGTACTTTGGGAAACCTAAAACATGGAAAAGGAGAGAGACTTGAAAAGATCAAGGAAAAAGACAAGAAACTGGGATAAACTCTACTCTTGGGATGAAAAATAAGATAAATAATTACTGTGGGTTTTGTTTGCTTTGTTTTCATCATCAGCGATTTGCACTATTATAATAGGTCTGTAACCGTAATCACCACTACAAAAAGGGGCCTAACTTGAGAAAAATGAAAATGACTTGTCAGTTTCCTTTCCGAAGTGATACATTAAATACAATCTAAAAAACTCCACTTTGGTGTCTAAAAAACAAACAAGTGAGTAACAAACACTGTCTCATTCCCTATTCTGTAATCTCCATTTTTGCAGTCCTTATCTTTATTCCATCTTGTCCTACCTTTGTCCTAGGCCTCCTTTTCCCTCTTACACATTACATTATAGATGTACAGAGATGCAAAACAGAAGAACAATTTCATTTGTAGAATTAAAGTACCAGGGCTTCTTGCCTACAAGACATCAAACCAAGATACTGGACTTCAAATGCCCAATTTAAATCGTGTGCAACACACGTGAGGGAATAAAATTGAGTAACCAAACCCAATCATAGAATCTCTGTTAAAACCCCAGAAAGGCCAGGCCTGGGGGCTCACGCCTACAATCCCAGCACTTTGGGAGGCCTAAGTACGAGGATTCCTTGAGGCCAGGAGTTTGAGACAAGCAAGATCCCATCTCTAAAAAATTTAAAAAAAAAAAATCAGCTGGGTGTGATGGCAATCACCTGTAGTACTGGCTACTGAGAGACTGAGGCAGAACTGATTGAGCCCCAAAGTTCAAAGTTACAGTGAGCTATCATCTGGCCACTGCATTCCAGCCTGGGTGACAGAAGGAGATCCTGTCTCAAAAACAAAAACCAAAACCCAGAAGCAGCACACAAACACATTCTCAAAGTGTTTTTTAATATATTCTCCTATGTAAAGAACAAAAATGCTGTGCTTGAAGCAATAATCAGGGGCCTGGAATAATTTCTGAATCTCTTAACTTTACCACAAAAGTTCTACTGAGACACTGATTGAAAATTACGTTTCGAATACACCACTCACTAAAGAAATGTAAACGAGCACTGGGGCCAACTTTAAGATACTGTCCAAGGAAGAATAAAAATACAAAAAACAAATTGTGATTTCATTAAACATACCAAAGTAACTTATTTAGGCGTACTTTAATAAGGATGGAACGAGAGAACCGGAAATCAGTGCAGTTATTCTTAGCAGCTTCTTCGGATAAGACCTACCTTAAACTGCCTTTGGGTGTGCCAATTTTAACGTCCAACAAATTGCCTGGAGTTTGCTTTTCTACGCAACAGCAGGCAGGGGAACCTGAACTAACAACTGTGGCCAACAGGTCAGCGCCCTGCAGGCTGCCACCCCGGGCGCGCCCCCCAGGACCAGCCCACAGGCTCGCAGTGCTTCGGTCAGTTCTTCGTTAGGTGAAGGGTTTTCCCCTGGCGCTTTAACAGTTCGTTTAGTAAGAACTCTCTCACGGGATAAAAAGGTGTGAAATGCTACCAAAATAACCTTTTCGCAGTTTTCGCAATTGCGGTGGAGGGGGAAAGTGCACAAAGCCGTCAAACCGAACGCCCGGCGGATGCGCGGACTCGGGGCTACCGCACAGACCGGAGAGAGTCCCTAGACCGGCAGCGGTGGCGGGGGCGAGGCAGGGCGCTAACCCGGGGACTCGGGACCCGACCGCCGCGGACGCCCCCTCGGGCGCTGCTCCCGCGGGCGCGGTCTGCAGCGGTGTCGGCCGCAGCCGCGCTCCCCCTACCTGATGATGTCGTCGCTGTGGCCCCGGTAGAACTTCTGCCGGTGCTCCCGCGGGCTGTACACCACGCCGACCCCCGCCACGAAGTACACGATCTCCTTGGCCGCGGTGTAGTAGAGGTTGTTGCGGCACTGGTGGCCCCGGTAGCCGTACACCCACTCGAGCCGCAGGTGGCAGCTCGGGGCGCTCCGGGCCGCCATGTCGGGGCGCCCACCCGCCGCTCCGGCTCGGGCCCGCGGCGGCGGCCCGGCGACGAAAGCCCTCCCGCTGGCGGCCGGGACTTCCCGCCTGCCGCGTCCTCTAAGCCGCGCGGGGCAGGTGCATCTCGTTTCGGTGGCCGCCGCCGCCGCCTCAGCCCACGGGCGGGAGGAGAAGCCTCGCCTCGCCGAACATGCTGAGGGCCGCGGGCGCCGCCGCCGCCGCCGCCGGTCAGGTGGATGCCCCGAGCCCTTCGCCCGCCTCGGCTCGCCTGGTCGCCTCAGCCGGCAGCGCCGAGGCGGAGAGCGAGGGCCGCCCTCCAGCCTCCTGCTCCGCAGCCGCCGCCCGCGCACTCAGCTCCCAGCCCCGGTCACCCGCGGCGCTCGCGGTCTAGTCGCCACAGCCCGGCGGGCCCGCGCCGCGCGCCCACGAGCCGACCAGAGCGGCGGGCGCGCGCCCGCGTGTGGCCCCGCCCCCGCCCGCGCTCGCGCTCGCGCCGGCCCTCCCGGAGCCTTTGGCGGGGCCGGGGCTCCCCGGGTCACCGCCGCAGCCGAGCGCTCACCGGGCCGCCCCGGCGCACCCTCCGCGACCCGGGCCCCGGCTGCGGCAGGGAAGCGCCCGTTGGTCCCGCACGGCCCCTCCACCCAGCCGGGTCTGCGGCTATTCCTGCGAGGATCGACGCCAGGATGCTAACAAGCCTCATTCCCTCTTTCCGCTGTACCTCGTGTGCGTGTGTGTTTCTTGCTGCCTCAGAGTGCTCTCTGGTCCAGGCGTTGGGTGGGGATAAAACTCGACTTCCTAAATGTACATTGTCTTACTTGTGTAGGTGACCTCAAAGCTGAGATAGAATTTAGATCGTAAAATGACAGGTGAGATCTGATTCCTTAATAGCAATGGTACCTGGATTTTTTTTCTTGATTACTGTTTTGGACATCACCAGTAGTCTCTTAACTAAATGAGTTCTTGCAGAGGATGTATGTGTTACATTCTGGTAATCGTGAAGTCAAATGGCTTAAGTATTGTGATACTGTAGGATACTCCTGCGACAAAAGTATTGGGAGCGATCAATTCCTGAAATGTCATTTCCCCTCCTACCCAGTTTCTGAAGTGCCCCTTTCTCACAAAAATATGAGCAAGAATTATCAATACTCGTAAAGGTAATTTGAAACCCGCAATTAAAAAGGTATTTCCTCAGGATTAGGAAGGTGGAGGAAGGTGTTAAGGGCAGGAAAATAGCCACAGGCTTACAACAAAAATACTAATTGTATGACCCTTAGTGTCTTAAAATTTTGTTTTCTTAGGAAATAACAAGACTTGGAAATCTGACAAAAGCTAAAATAAACTACCATCCTTTCAAGAAATATGAGTTCCCAAAGAAGATGATTCCTGTGTGGTACAGATACACTGGAATGGATGTTACCAGTTTCTACTTCTTCAAAGACACAAATTATCAACTTGAGACAGGATAACTTTTTGGCTTTGATTATGACTTCTACTCATGCAGGGAAGAAGGGCCATCTCAGAGAAAGAGATTTACATAAATGTCATGAAAAGTAAACTCTGAAGGGATTTCAATTCTAGGCAGAATCTGAAAGAGGAGAGGAATGCAAAGAAAAAAGGAACTTAGGCTTGAGAAGTGGCTCTGAGGCCTGTGTTGGGTTCCCTGGACAAAGGCACATCAAATTTCTCTTCGTCACCTGTAAGCCTTCTTTTGTTTTTAAAGAAGGATATGGTCTAATTCACTAGTGAGTTTCTTGAAATCCCCTGGTGAAAAAAAGTAAAAGCTGTTGATTATTCAGATTTAAGCAATGAACTTAGAAAAGATTAAATATTTTGTTGCTATACATTTGTGATACATTAATTACTGGTTACATGTAATTTTTATGATCTGCAGGTGGTAGAAGAATAAGACATCTTTTTTTCCTATGTTTTGAATTTTTCTGCACAATGTATTATGGATCCCATGATACACATTAATTTAAGTACTCAGATTAATAACAGATTAAAATAATTTATTTTCTCATTATCATATTTTCCATTCTGATTTTAATGACCCAAGGGTAAAGTATGAAGCAAAAACATTCTTAATTAAACTATCCTCAACTGACAACTCGAGACCAAAAGAGTCAGCTAAGGAAGAAAAGTGGCTAGAACATGAACCATTCATGAATACTGAAGGAAGAAAAAACAAACCTAATCAATTTTACTCTTACAACTTTATATAATCTGTTATTACTGATATCACATCAGAAAGCTTAAGCTTTTATTGTTAGATGGAATTTCATCATCTGTATCCTGTGAATAAGGATGCGGGGGGAAGACCCAAAATATTCTATATATCAACAAGTGGACATTTGTTAGGCATTTTAAATATAAGCTACAATTCCCCCCCCCCAATCTATTTCCTGAAATTTGAATTCCTAGTATGGAGTTTTATATTCCAGATATTTAAAATACTTCTAAAATTCAAGCAAATAATAAGTTATTTGCTGGCTACGGACCATGCTAGATTTATAAAAGAAATATAAGGAAAAGCATATAAAACATAACTAAAATTCATGCTATTAATTCTAGCTAGCTAATTCAGCCAATTATAATGATATTTTAGTAAGCTATCCATTAAAATATCTCTGAAACTATTCCCTTAATCTGCCTATTTTGGGTACCTAGCACAGTGCCTGGAATACAATAGAGGTTCCATACATACTTATCATCCATTAAATAGAAAAGAGAATATTGTACAGTCACAATAGTATTCCTCTTAGCTTTATCGTGAATACTTGAAACCATTGAAAACAACCCTTTTCTAACGTCCAATACTGCATTCAGGACTTCTTTGGTTTTAAGTGACAGAAATCCACTCAAAATGTCTTAAGATTACAAGGGAATTTTAATGTCTCATAAAACTCAAAAGTTCTAGAATTGGCATCAATGTGCTTGGATCCTAGGGCTCAAGAGATGCCATCACAATCAAGTCTTCAGAATTAACTCAGTTCTACTTTGGGTAGACTCCATTGCCAGACAAACAAAATAGCTGCCGACCACTCCAGTTCTACATCCCATCCTCTTAGCAATCCTTGTGGAAAGAGCTTTTCTCAGTGGTTCCCCTGGAAACTACTAGATTTCAGCCACATTGGCTCTGATTGGCTGCCACCCTTGGATCCATAGAGTAGTGCCAGGTTACACTAAAACCACAGGAAGGAAGAGTGGGAGTGGAGTGGAGACTGATCCTCCCAAGGATTCAAGTGGTAATACCGGAATAAGAAGGAATGGATACCAGCTGTGGATGCTCGGGCAGACTTGGGTGCTTTAGCATCCCACAATCTCCATTTACCAAACCAAATACACCTGCAATCTAAATAAAAACAGTTGTTTGGTATGCAGTTGTAAGACAACACCCCTTCTAACCAGATTGCCACCCGAAAATCCTGCTCTGAAAAAAAAAATTCCTGAACCTAGCACCAGATGCTAGGCAGACAAAAACAACAGATGCTCCCTACTATTAATCATAGTTCCAAATGCCTATTAGATTTCACCTAAAGCCTTTAAAAACTAATACAGTATGTAACTCAAATAAAAAGTCCCAAATCGAATTATCTTCTCCTACACATCTGCACACCTTGCCATCTTCTCCTTCTGTATTAACAACATAAGCATTATACCAGTTAGGCAGGTTGGAAAGATAGGCAGTTGTCTTTGGTTCAATGTTTTTCACCTCCCATATCTATCTAGTTAACCAAGTCCTTTTGACTCTATTTTAGAAATATCACCAAACCTCTCTACAGTCACAACCTCCCAATTCCCACAGTTCAAAGTTCTAATTATCTTTTTGCTAGATTCTGCCACCTGAGTTATCTGTAAAAAATCATGTATCTGATCAGGCCACTTCCCCTGTTTTAAGAACCTTTTCTGTAAGCAATTTAAGAATAGATATCTTGAGCCTTGGAATGTTTTTACCCTTTCACGTACTAATTTCTCATCTAGATACCTGTCACAATGTATAATAACAAAATATGCAGATCAAGATTCATGGATTCAAATATTTGTCACAGGATAATTCAGGAGAATAAAAATATGGAAACCTAAGCGTCCAACCATAGGGAAAGCTTTAAGCAAATTGATTCAGCCAATGTGATAAAATATTGTAAAACTATTGAAAACTAGGTTTTCAGATAAAGTTTGGCAACACTGGAAATTTCCCATAATAGAACCTAAAAATTTTTTAAAAGCAGGATACAAAAAATACATATGTAGAATGAACTCAGTTGTGTAATGTAATGAAGACTGGAACTAAAGATACCAAAATATTAATAGTTTTATAATATGATGAGTAATTTTTAAACTTGGTATGTTTTCAAATTCCTTAAAAATATACTGTAGACCAGGTGCTGTGGCTCATGCCTGTAATTCCAGCACTTTGGGAGGCCAGGGTGGGAGGATTCTTTGAGGCCTGGAGTTCAAGACCAGCCTGGGTAACATAGCAAGACATCACCTCTAAAAACAAAATACCAATAGGTCTACCTACTTGGGAGGCTGAGGAAGGAGGATCTCTTGCCCCCAGGATTTTGAGGTTACAGTAAGCTATGATTGTATCACTGCACTCCATCCTGGGCAACAGAACGAGAACTTGCTTTTAAAAATAAGTAAATAAAAATATATATGTAATAAGATGAGAGAATTTTGTTTGTCAGAATTCCTCATGGGAAGAGAATTATGTTTGTTTTGGGAAAAAAAAATCTGAATGAGTGCTTGGCATAGAACATCCTAAAGGAGCCAAATGTGGGCAAAACTTTCCCGCATGAGAAATGTGGAAGAATCTGTTGCTCTGAGAAGATGAGGGAGGAACGAAGTTAGAAATATAGCAAAGGCCGGGCGCAGTGGCTCACGCCTGTAATCCTAGCACTCTGGGAGGCCGAGGTGGGAGGATCGCTCAAGGTCAGGAGTTCGAAACCAGCCTGAGCAAGAGCGAGACCCTATCTCTACTAAAAATAGAAAGAAATGAATTGGCCAACTAAAAATATATAGAAAAAATAAGCCAGGCATGGTGGCACATGCCTGTAGTCTCAGCTACTCGGGAGGGTGAGGCAGGAGGATTACCCAGGAGTTTGAGGTTACTGTGAGCTAGGCTGACGTCACGGCACTCTAGCCTGGGCAGCAGACTGAGACTCTGTCTCAAAAAAAAAATAAAATAAAATAAATAAAATAAAATAAAATAAAATAAAATAAAATAAAAAGAAATATAGCAAAATTGCAAGTTCTGCCATGCAACTTTCTCCAAAACCTTTCAAATCTTATGTAAAGTTTCTAAACACGTGAAATGTTAGGTAGAGTTTTTTTGTTTTGTTTTGTTGGTTTTGAAGAGAATCCTAGAGTTGGGGAAGGAGCAGGGGAAGTCCTGGATTCTAATAGGTAGTGAACTTGGAATTCAAGCCACATTAAACTCTGCAAGTGGTAGGAAGTTCCAACTCACATCTCGATTACACACACTTATTGCATCTATAATTAGGAAAAAATAACAAAAGTAATTTTAAACAAACATTGGGTAGCTTCTAGTTGACTACAGTGTAAAGGACCAACTCCTCATTGTGACTCACAAAGCCTCCAACTTGTTTTAATAGACTCACCTCCAGCCAGTTCCTCCCTACCATGAACTAGGCTTGCTGTTCAGCCATTCTAGCTTACTGGTCATTCCTAAAAGGCCTTTCCAGAATTCCATTCACGCTCACATCACCCATGTTGTGCCGTAGCCTCAACTATCCACTGTCAGCCTAGTAAAATCCTATTGAATCTTTGAGGCCCAGCTCAAATGTACCATCTTATACGGGTTGAATTAGGTCTTCCCAAAATTCATAAGTTGAAATTCTAACCCCCAATGCTTTAGAATTAGTGAACTTATTTGGAAAATATTTTATTGCAGATATCATTAGCTAAATTAAGATGAAGTTCATGCTGGAGTAGTGTGGGACCATAATTCTATGTGACTGATGTTCATTTGCAAAGGGGAAATTTGGACACAGACACCCACACAGGGAAAATGCCATGTGAAGATGAAGGCAGAGAGCTACAAGCCGAGGAATGCCAAGCATTGCCACAACCACCAGCAGCCAGGAGGAAGGCATGGAAAAGATTTTTTTCTGCCTACCCCTCAGAAGGAACTAACCCTGCTGACACCTCAATCTCAGATTTCTCACCTCCAGAACTATGAGACAATACATTTCTGTTGTTTAAGCCACTTAGTTTGTGGTACTTTATTACAGCAGCTCTAGAATACAAATACACCCCTCTTCCCTGTAGTTTGCCGTAAGATCCCCATCCACACTATCCAGCATTAATTAGCTTACATTTGAGTCCCTAGAACATTTTATAAAATCATACATACCTGTGTAGTAGCACTTATCATATTGGATTTTAGGAAACTATGATTCTAGAGAGGATGTTGTCAAGAGAATATGTTTCCCTGTTTATTCTTTTAGAATCTATAGTTTTTGTTTCCTTAGCCTGAATTCTCAAGAAAACTGAGCCTGAGACAATGATTAAGGCATTGATGTTTTAATTGAGAAGGGGAAACCCAGGGTAGTGAGGCTGAGGTAAAGCAAGTCAGGCCAGGAAAGCTGTGAAGCCATGAGAAGTGATAGGATGTGATGCTACTACCCAGCTACCTTATAAGAAGCCAGAAGAGACAGAGCAGGTCACCAGGCAGGTATGCACATTTGGCACACAGGATGTCTCTCTTTTGGCTGCAAGGACAGATGGTGCTTTGGAGTAACCCATGAGAAGGAGGAAGGAGGGGAATTTATTTGTCCATTTCCCTCCTGTTCCTTCTTCCCCATTGGTTAAAGTTCACCTCAGGGGAGTTGGTGCTAAGGCTCACACTTCCAGATTTCATCATGCAGTTTTCTGCAGTCTCTTGACCACTGGTTCCCTGAGCCCAAAGTCCCATGGGGTAACATGCAAAGAGGGCCGGGTGATACCCATACACACAGTGAGTTGCATTATAGAAGAGGAATCCCAACCAAGTTTAGGGAACCTTAATCTTTTAAGATGGGCAGTAAATCTGTCTCAACTTTGCCCTGAAGGGAGATCTCATTTTAATTATATGGACAATAAATAAACCTGTCCCCTGCTCCAGAGGAAGATACTGTTTTTATCTTCCAAGGTTGTTCACTACACAAATATCCCTGGAAGACACTCTGGACCAAGGCAGCCAGATGTGCAGAAACAAGAAATTCATAGAGCGTTGGCTCCTAACACAGATCCAACATGCCACAGTCAAGTGTTTATTTCCCAACTGGAAATATTACTAAATTGTCATCAACATGCAAAATTATTTTTGCAGCAACTGAAAGTATTGTCTTAGGCAGGACAATGGCAATGGAACATAGTATAGCAATAGTACAACTAGCTCCCAGTAAGAAATATATCTTGATATCAATCTAATCAAGGGAAACATGAGAAATCTTTGCTCAATGAATTAACAGAACACCTTCAGAGACACAAACAATTCTGCTCAATCAGTGAGGTAATATTTGAGGATGTAGTAATTGTGGATGCTAAAATACTAAGACATTATATTATTGTAGTAGTGAGTATTCAGTAATTATTGCTGACTTGTTTCACATTCCTTCACATTTCTAATTCCTTCAAGGACATCACCAAAAATTGTACTATTTGAAATCATGCCACAGAAAGAAAAAGGTTAAGAACCACCACCGTAATCATTCCTAAACATAAATTGAGTGCCCACGTGTGAATCACTGGGCTTGGTACTATGGGGGAGTAATCAAGAAAAATGAACACACAATCTGTGTTTTGAAAAATTTATGTTCCAAAGAGGAAAACAAAATAAAGACACAAATATCTTTTTAAAAAAGTGAAATATATAAACAAATGAAATACATAAATACATATACATATTATAAGTAAACACCATATCTAAAAAATTGCAAAAAGACTATAGAGTGAACATGCTCTTACTAAAAGATACTTTTCTGAATTTCTACTCATCATTAAAACCCACTACATTAAAAAAATTGATGTGGGAAACATAACAAATAAAAGTAGATTTACCATAGACTGTGCAAGAAAAGAACCTTAAGTGCAAAATATGTATGCAAAGATGCTGTAAGCTGATTTTGATATAGAAGGACATTTCCTAGAGAGGCAAATACAGTCTAATTCTAAATAGTACATTTCTAGAAGGAGGAGATGTGATAATTGGTGACAAAAGATAAAGTCAGTATGCATAAAAGAACAGTGGTGAAATGTCATACATATTTTAAAGTCACAGACTACTATACTGGGAAATAAAACTAGCATTATTAGTCAACGAATGAAATATTATCTGTAAGCAATATCTTTACATTTTGCAATACTTGCTTTTATTTTATTGTGTATCCCATGAGCATTCAATAAATACTTGATTTACGTATTTTGTAACTGTTTAAAAATAAAAATAATTGTAATAAATATTTCTGAGTATAAACTTACTCATAATTTAATCCACAATATAATGAAATGTAATTAAATGAGACCAAATAAATTCATTTAAAATTTCTTCTAAATTACAACTTACATTATTATAAGTATGGGGAGGTCACCGGCCAATACAAAATACTGGCATATTGCTGAGTAGTTCAAATGTTACTTACTCCCTTATTGGTGACCCCTTCTAGTACATCTGGGTTTATCTTCAAGAACTTTAGAGTGGAATGATAGACAGTGGGTGAAAGGGTGGGAGGGGGTGAATAATGAGAAATTAGTTAATAGGTACAATGTACCATTCTAGTGATGGATACCCTAAAAGCCCTGACTTAATTGCTATGCAATCTATGCATGTAACAAAATTGCACATGTACCCCATAAATTTGTACCAAAAAACCCACTTTTCTTTAAAGGCATAACAAAATTACTTCATTCAAATGCTTTGATGTGTAAAATACAAACATTGTAAGATCTGAATTGTATGTGGCTTATATATTATTTTTTACAAATCTAATTACAATTACTCCGCCTAACCCTCACCAATCCCAGCTTGAAATGTTCCAATGGTTCCCCACTACTTAAAATGAAGACCAAAATCCTTAACAAAGCCAAGAAGCCCAGCAAGGTTTTGCTCTTGTCTCTCCACTCTCATTTCACACCCTTTCTTATTTGCTGGGCTGGGCCCTCCTTCCACCCTGATCTTACTTTCCTTCAGTTCCTAGAACGTGCCATGTTACCCTGCCATAGGGATTCCTGCTAATCCTCAGCTGCTGGCAATGCTTCTCTCCTCTTACAGCTGGTGGGGCACACTGATATTGATGAATTATACAAGCAAATATAAAATCACAACTTTGATAAATATTAAGCAAGAGGGGCCAGGAGCAGTGGCTCATGCCTATAATACCAGCACTTTGGGAGGCCAAGGAGGGAGGACCTCTTGAGGCCAGGAGTTCAAGACCAGCCTGGGCAACACTGTGAGACCCCCATCTCTGCAATAATAATAATAATAATGATAAGCAAGAGAAATCTGGTGTTATGAGATTATATGAGATGGGGAAGTAATGTCCTCGGGAAGTCAGAGAAAGCTTTGCTGTCTGGTGATGACTGGCTCAGGTCTGTAGACTGGGTACAAGTCAACCAAGATTATCTCATATAATCTCATAACACCAGATTTCTCTTGCTTATCATTATTTTTACAGATATGGGGGTCTCACAGTGTTGCCCAGGCTGGTCTTGAACTCCTTAGGGAGGGGAGGGAAATCCTCTTGGACCCAGGCATCTGCACCAATACAAGGAGTAGAAGCACTGGGAATAATCCTGTAGCACCCCAGACATAATACCATGCACAAAGTAACAGCAGCCCACCTTTGGAAGAATATGAAGCTTCTGATGCACTGAAGGTAACAATAGCACTGATAGGCAAGGCACTGTGGTGCATGCCTGTAGTCCCAGCACTTTGTGAGGCTGAGACAGGAGGATCGCTTGAAGCCAGGAGTTCAGGGCTGCAGTGAGCTATGATCACTCCACTGCACTTAGCCTAGGCAACAGAGCAAAATCCTGCCTCAAAATAGCAACAATAATGACAAAACAATAGCAATGATAAAGCCCCAAACCAGTTCAACTCCTGACTAGATTAACTGAAGCCCCCATAATAACAGCCTGACAAAGAAAGGCGTACCCATTTCTAGGTATAAATACCATGTTCCTCATTCTCTACTGTTCTATCTACAATGTCCAGTATATGCTAAAATATTATGAGACACATAGAATGCAAGGGGGGAAACCCTGTTGTCAAGAGATAAAGCAATAAACAGAACCAGATTCAGAGATGACTAGTTTTTGGAATAATCAAATAGGAACTGTGATGCTTAATTTTACATGTCAACTTGCCTGGGCTAAGGGATGTCAAGATAACTGTAAAACTTTATTTTGGGGTGAGTCTGTAAGGGTGTTTCCAAAAGAGATGAGCATTTGAATCAGTAGACTGAATAAACAAGATTGTTCTCACCAATATAGAGGGGTATCATCCAATCTGTTGAGAGCCTGAATAGAACAAAAAGGCAGAGGAAGAGTGAACTTGCCTTCTATTTGAGCTGGAACATCCATCCTCTCCTGCACTTTGACATGGGTGTTCCTGATTCTTGGGCATTTGGACTCAGACTAGAACTTACACTATCGGCTCCCCTGGTTCTCAGGCCTTGAGGTTTGGACTGGAACTGTATCACTTTCCTGGGCCTCCAGCTTGCGGATGGCAGATCATGGGACTTCTTGGCTTCGATATTAACATCAGCCAATCTCTTATAATAAATCTCTTCCTATGTATCTACATATATTCTATTTGTTCTGATTCTCTGGAAAACCCTGACTACTGCCGGGACTTTAAAATAACTATGACTAATATGTTAAAGAATCTTGTGGAAAAGGTGAACAATGGGCATCAGCAACGGGGAATTTCAGCAGAGATAGAAACTATAAAAAGGAATCAAATGGAAACTCTAGAAATAAAAAATATAATACCAGAGGTGAAGACTTCCTTCAACAGATTGATCTGCACCACAAACTAAAAATAAAATCCTAAGCTCCCCACTGACAGAACGGACCCCCTCTTGGCCAAGGGGACTCCAGAAAAACCTTAAAACTGAATTCATGGCCATGAAGGGAGGGAAGGTCAGACAGGCCTCATTATACCTCCTCCTCTTTGGAGTTTAGACACAACAATTGACAAACATTAATATTAAAACAGAGATCATAAGATTGACAAAACAGACTCTTTGTGAAAATAAGATACTAAGTTATTAGACTGGTATGGTAGTTTATGCCTATAATGTCAGCACTTTGGGAGGCTGAGGCAGGAGGATGGCTTGAGCCCAGGAGTTTGGTTGCATTGAGCTATGAGGAGGCCACTGCATGCTAGCCCAGGCAACAGAGAAAGACCCTGTCAAATAAACAAACAAACAAACAAATAAATAAAATTATTAACAAGACCTAAGGCTGTGCAAGGTAAAGGTCAAGTCACACCTGTAGGCCCTGAACATACTTAACAGATCACTTGAGGTATATTGTGACTTGCTCTTTGATTAGCAGACCCCTTATCTTACTTCAAGCATTCCTTTCTACTGACTCCAAGTCTTTATACAAAACTTTATTTCTTTAACCAATTACAAATCAAAGAATCTTTGAACCCACCTATAACATGTAAGCCCCCCACAGTCCCCTCTCTGCACACCCCCTTTCAAGATGTCCTGCCTTTTTGGGTCAAACCAATGTATATCTTCCATGTATTGATTTATGATTTTACCAGCAATTTTTTCTAAAATGTATAAAACCAAACTATAACCCGGCTGCCTTGGGTACATTTTCTCAGTATCTCTTAGACTATTAGTTGCTCATAGTTGGCTCAGACCCAGACCATTTGTCACTCATATTCAGCTTGGAATAAGCCTCCTTAAATTATTTTACAGAGTTTGGGTTTTTTCCATTAACAGCAGATTGATACTACTGGGAAAAGAATTAGTGACCTTTAAATTAGAGCATTAGAAATTCTCTAAATTGAAAGATAAAGGTAAAAGGTAAAAAAAAAAAAAAGAAGAAGAAGAAGAAAAAAACCCCAGAGTATTCAAGAGCTGTGAGACATCAAATAGTCTGACTAACACACATGTAATTGGAGTCCTAGAAGGAGAAAAGAGAGAGAGAATAGGGACAAACACATATTTGAAGAGATCTTCTGAAATTAATGAAAGATAACCATAGATCCAAGAAGCTCAGAAAAATCTCAAGAAGAATATATATAAAACACACACACACACAATCCTGGATATATCATGGTCAAGACATTGAAAATTAAAGATTAAGGAAAAATTTTTGAAGGAAAAAAATTACATTCAGAGGAAAAAAGATCCAAAGGGTTCTACAAAAAAGCTGCTGGAACTAATGAGAGAGTTTAGAAAGGTCACATATACAAGGTCAATATGTAAAAGACAAATGAAATTTATTAATGGTTATTGTAACTCAAAAACAGTTAAACCTCTGATTAGCAATAGCATTAAGAGCAATTTGCAAGCAAATAGTCAACCCTATGGAGGCATAATTCCTCTGAAAACACTGTAGGAGTTTAACCACTCTATCTTGGATGATAATAACCATGAGTTAGGGTAGTAGTTCTCACTCTGAGTCCTCCAGATCATGACATGCCTGTGAAAGTAATAATTTTTCAAATACAGAAATGCAATTGTACACTTTTCAGCACAAGCTAAAATATCAGATTGTTTTGGGAAGGATATCACCATGGATATAGTGGTTACTTTAACTTGATAAGAAGTTTTTGTTTTCTTCCAACTTTTTATTTTAACTTTGAAATAATTTCAGACTGACAGAAATGATAAAGAAAACTTATCCATTATATGTTAAAATTATTTTTTAAAAGGTTACAAGAAAGCATTTTGAATATTGACATTTCTTAAAACACATTCTTTCCTGTAAATTAATTTTTGCTGCTGAATTTGTTTTTTCTTTTCTATTAACATTTAAAGATCAGGTAATATCCAGGCCTGTAAATAAAAACATGATTACAGAAAGCAAATGTCATCAACAGCATATGATTTATGTTGACCAATATTCCAAAGGGGTTCACACAGTGACACTAGATTCAGAGGATTCTTGGAAGATTACATAAAAAATAGGTCCATTTAACTTGTTTCCTCTTCTTTCCTGAGCAAGACTGTGAAAAAAATTAAAATTAAAACTCCAACAAATTTGAACAGTTGTTTAGCACATTAGCTTAGAGGCAGAGAAACGGACAGAGTTTGGAGTGGATGAGGGGAAGGAAGGGGAAAAACTCTTAACAGTGTTGAAATTAGATTATAAAATTTATATGTAAGAAAAACAGTATTACATTATAACGTTGCTTCAGAAATTAAGTAGTAAATTAAGAAGGCAAATATGCAATAGAATCCTTTCAAAAAGTTGTGTAATATTTCAAAAGGAAACAATAATTTGGCTAATTAACAATCCTTATCAAAACAGGAATTAAACAGAACAAAAGACTGAATTACAACATTTCAAGGGCATTTATTGCTTTCAGTTTGTTAGGCATTAAGTGAACTTCAATTGAGTTCCAATGAACTGGCATCATAAAAGATATTATATAACAATTGTTATTGTTATCAGAGATGAATTGTAAAGATTTTTTTTCAAACAATGTCATACACAGGAACTGGTAATACACCTAGATATAAATCTGTGCCACAAAATCAGAACTGACTATACATAATCATGAGATAGGCCTTCTGAAATATAGATGATAAATCAAAAAAGCTATGGGTTAAGTTTGGATTTTCTACCATAGTAGAAAGAAAATATGGGATGGTTCTCAACCACAGAGTCAAAACTTGAGGGCTTTGTAGCCTTTGAACACAATACACCTTTAAGAAAAGCTTAGGAAGTATATCATTGAATAATTCATGTCAACTTACATAATTTTTGAACAATCATTAATTTTTCCAATATTTATGGCCTCATATCTTATGAGACAGTGTTTATATCAATTATAAAAGAGGTCAAAACAATCTAGTAATTGAGAACGACCTAATGCATGTAATAGGAACAAAGAACAATATTACTAATATTAGGAAATTAGTTTTCTTCCTTGTGCACCAGGGGGCTAATGTACAATTAATAAATAATGTCAGAGAAAAAAATTGTGTTTACTTTGAGTCGTTTCCTAGAAAGCAAGCAATTTACTAACTGGAAACTTACTTTCATTCTTAAAGGCAATAACTCATACTTCTGATCTTATTTTTTCTTTCTGAATATGAGCTTATCTTTCTTTTCAACTCTATTCACATGTATTATGACTCAATATTCATTCATCTAACAAATATGAATTTGTGTGTGTGTGTGTGTGTGTGTGTGTGTATACCATCTATAAGGTTTTGCTCTAAGTGCTGGGGAACTTTAATGAAGAAAACAGACAAAATCCCTGGCTTCATGGAGTTTACATTCCAGTGGGAAAAAAACAGATAATAAACATATGAACATATATCTCTGTGAAGAAAAATAAAGAAGATAAAGAATGTAGGACTATTAGAATTCTAATGATGGAGAAAAAAAAATGCTTATGAATATATTAGCATTGGTCAGCTCTGCTATAGTAACAAATGATCCAAACATCTCAGTAGCTTACAATAGCCAACGTTTCTTTCCAACATTACAATGTTGCCAGCTGTGGGTTCATTGCTAATGAATCTCTACTACATTCATCTAGCAATGAATACCACAAAGGTAGCACTCTGCTGTTGACTCTAATAGCAAAGAGAGGGCCAAGGCCAGGGATTGTGAGAGAAAGGGATAAAGATGCAGAGGTACTAGAGATGACAGTTTTCTTTTTGGTTTTATCAGAAAGTATAGATATTATGTTCAGTTAAATAATCTACACTTCTAAGTGTTAATATTTATCAAAAGGCTTATAATAGTTGAATCTTTAAACTTAAAGTGATCCATAACTTGTATGACATTATTGGAAAGATAGCCATTTATTCAACAAATATTTTTTTGCATGCATATCATGCACCAAACAACATTCAAGGCACTACAGATTCAGCAAAGTCCTTACTCTTGGTGCTCACATTCTGGGGAAGAGGAAATTGGGGGTAGAAATAGACGATAATGTATACAGTCATCCCTTAGTATCTGTGAGGGATTGATTCCAACCCCAAAACCCCCACTAAACTGCATGGATGCTCAAGTCCCTTATATAAAATGGTGTGATATTTGCATACAACCTATACCCATACTCCTATATATTTTAAATCATCTCTAGATTACTTGTAATACCTAATTCAAAGTAAATGTTACATAAATAGTGGTCATACTGTATTTTTAGAGAACAATGACAAGGAAAAAGTCTGTACATGCTCAGTACAGCTGCAACCATCCATTTTTCTAAAATATCTTTGATACAAGGTTGGTCTAATCCACTGGTGCAGAACCCATGGATACAGAGAGCCAACTGAGCAAGTATGAGCAAGCACACTTCTAAAATATGTCAGGTCTTATTAAACAAAACCAGAGCCTGACAGTAGTTAAAGGAGCAAATCAGATTTTCATTCAGAAACTATTCAATAGGGGAAAAGAGATCTCAGCATAGAACTGGGCTCAACACCAAATACAATATGGACAAGTGGGGATTTATAGCCAAAGAGCAAGTTGCAGGGGGTCGGGAGATGGTGAGTGGATAGGAAATCAAATCAAACCAATAAATTATAGAATACAAAGTAAATATTTTAAAAAAGATTTCCTACATAACAAAGTTCTCCAGAAAGACAATCATCTATAACTGGGAAATAATAATTTTGGCTCTGCCTTTCCAATAGCCAAATCTCTTATTTTGTTCATTGCACTGACTAGAATGTTCTTAACAATATTAAATAATAGTAGTGCCAATGTGTCCTCTTCCAGATTTTACTGGGAATGCTTCTCAGGGTACACTGTTGAGTATGATGTTGACTATGGTTTAAGATAGGTATACCTTAACATGCTAAGGAAATATCCTTAAATACCTAGTTTACCAATACCTGCCATTTCCCCTTCCATCCATAACTAGAGAGACTTTGTGCATTCTGAATATTACTATTAATATATCCCTATTACCCAGAAATTGCTTGACACAGGTAGGCTTGTTTTCATTCATTTGAATGAATAGCAAATTATTAAGAGGACTATATCAAGAAGACATATGAGGTATTACAGAAATAATCTGAAAAGTATATTTGGGATCTTAAGAAAAAATTACCTAGGAATATTGGAATTATACATATAGAAAAATTATATTAGAAAAAATATATATCCACTAGCTTAAAATAAATGAACATTCCAATAGTTTGTGTAATAGTTAAACTACATTTTAAGATGCATGAAAGTCTTTATTTTTTTATAAAGACCAAAAACCAGTTGACTGATTTCTACCCCCTTCAACTAAAAAGAATTTGAAGTTGTTTTAGGTAAACTATGCTTACAAAGACTAATCTACAAAGGCTTTTGCATTTTAATGAAAAGTATTATACAGCACCATGTTTTGAAATGGTTAAAATTAGTTCCCATTTAAATAGATGCCAATGTACATATTCACACGTTATATTATTTATTTTAACATATTAATACAACTGTCCATTTTGCATTTAGTATAAAAGTATAGTATTTATTGGACTTCATTCAGCTATTCATTCAACAAATATCAAAGAAATGTCTATTGCTATGTGCCATGTGCTAGATGAATACATTAAAACCTGTTAGGGATACAGCTATTACAATGCACCACAGTAAGTTTTATAATAGTATTAACAATATCTTGCAGACAGGTCCTTGGTGCATCAGTAAGGTTCATAGTAGAATTGAAATTTGGCTTGGATCTGTATCTATCAGAAAAAAGACATGGGGGAAGGAGTTAAGGACATGGCAGATGTTGGACAGCATATGGAAAGGCACTGAGCTCTGAAACTACATCAAGTATAGTGGGAATAGAGAGAAATTAAGTATGGTTAGACCATCTCATATATTTAAAAAGTACAAGTTGTACATTTGGATGAGGGTGCAGGATCTTGACTCTACCTGAGTTCTAATTCTAATTCTGCCACTCACTAGCTGGATGACCCTAAGCAAGTAACTAAACCTAAATCTCAGTCCTTTTATTTGTAAAATGGGGGTAATAATAGTACCTAGTTTGCAAGGTTAGTAGGAAGATTTAAGAGCATGCATGGAACCTAGTATTACGTCTAACCTACCCAGCTTAGTAAATGGTAGCCATTTTTATATTGGTATGTATTATAGATAGATCTGTTTGTGATTACTTCATTTAAATAACATTAAATAACATTTGCCTATATATTTCTCCCATCTAAGTACTAACCAGGCCCGACCCTGCTTAGCTTCTGAGATCAGATGAGATTGGGTGTGTTCAGGGTGGTATGGCTGTAGACTGCCTATATATTTCTGAGAAGTTTTCATTCTGTGACTTTTTAAATTTTAATTTTTTTAAATTTTTAATTAAATTTTATTTAGAGACAAAGGTCTCACTACGTTGTCGAGGCTGGTCTTGAACTCCTGGGCTCAAGCAATTTTCCAGCCCCAACCTTCTGAATAACTGAGACTATGGGTGTGTGCCACCACAGTTGGCTACTCTATGGCTTTTTAAATGCCAAGCTAATGGTAACTGCCAACCTAAATAACAGATAGAGGCTTTCTAAAAGAAAATGATATTTATTTGGGAATAGGGTATTGCAATGGGAATACAAAAGGAAGACAAAAGTTTTTAAAGGAAAAATGAAGAGGATCGTGTAATTGTTTTGAAATAATGATTCTTGGATACAAGGATCAATAACAGAGGTGGTACCAGTCAAGAGGTTGGACTAGCAGTTGCTGGGCAGATGTCCTCACAGAAGTATTTTTTGTGTAAAGTTGTGATGGTCTTTGTGCAAGGTTGTGGTTTTTGTAGTCTTTGTGATAGTTTTTATTATCAGGCATTTATACATGAGAACCCTCTCTTCATAGCCTTCCCTGGATAGATCAATTTGTCAGGATTTTTTTTTTTTTAACACAAGAGACTCCATTTTGATTCTGACAACTTTCACATAACAGTGAGTTCACATTTTCATACAGAGTCCAAGAATATAAAAGTATCACTTCTTCCTGGGCAAAAAGATGGTAAACTAGACCATATTCACTTTAGGGAAAAATTTCTACCCCAAAATCAGTGGTTTATGCAACTGCTAGTTACAGAACTTGATAGTTTTAAGAAGTCTTACAGAGCAGTATATGGTAAAGAGGCCATAAAGTAGAAAAACTCTTATTAATTCAAGTATACGCATGTGACTTTGCAAGTATTTTAAAGCACTTGCTTGAGTAACTGTCCCTCAAAAGAATAAGCTGCATTCACATTTCTCTTTCTATAGGTCTGTTTCTTATCTTTGCCTGTTATACTCAGGTTTTTGTGCCTGTTTACTTTTGACACCCTGAAATTACTCTGAAACATATTGTAAATAGATACCTAATGACCAAATCTAGTGAATTTCTTTCTTTCTTTTTTTTTTTTTTTTTAGTTTTTAGTTTCTATCACCTCTTCTCAGAATTTAACATGGTTGAACTGTACCTTTTGAAAGTCTCCCTTTCGCTTTATAATGCTGGGCTCACCTGATTGTTCTCTTACATCTCTGACCATAACTTCTTAGTATGTTTTATCTTTCCTCTTTTCTTTACCTGTCCCTTAATGTTGGGGATCTGCAGGGTTCTGTCTTTGGCTCTTTTCTCTTCTCATTCTCCAAACTCTCCATGGGGTGATCATCCTTCTTATGAGCAGATGTAATAATGACATGAATCACAAATTTTATCTCCCTCTCTGACCTCTCTCTATTGTCTCTGATACGTATTTACCTCCAGTTATCAACAGAATATTTCCATCTGGCTGTCTCAGAGACAGATACTTAAAATCATCATGCCCCAAACTGAATTTAATCTTTTTTTTCCTTCGACCTATTCCTCCTCCTCATCTCTGATCTTGATGACTGGTTCCCCTAACCACAATTCGCAATCTGGAAAGCTGGAAGTTATATTAGCTTCTGCTCTTTTCTTAGCCAAATGCCATCCAAATATCCAATTAGTGTCCAAATCCTTTTGATTCTCTTTTTCTAACATTTTTTGGCCTCTTCTGTGCATCCCCCTTATTCCCAACAATTCACACCTTGACAAATATAGTGGTATCCTAACTCGTCTCCCTGTCTTCACGTCAAGTCAATTAAGTTGTTTTATTTCCCTGATAGAACTTCTCTGGTGACTTTTCATTGACTATGTGCTAAAATCCAAATTTACTGTATGGCCCTCACTCCTAATGATCTGGCTTTAGCCATCTTTGTGTCTTCTTTCTTTCCACACTTCGTTTCCTGGGCATGTGATTTCATATCACTGTGAAGCTTTCCTCATCGGATGACTACTGAGCCTTTCACGACACCCTGTGCAAAGGTAGACCTGCTCAGTCCTGTGCCTTCATTCATACCCATGTATGGTTTGAATCGTGGCCTCATCACCCTTTATTGAATTTATTTGTTTATATGCACTATTCATCCTGTTTCTCTGGCATCTCATAGTATTTAAAAGCTTTTTTGCATAAATACCAGTATTAATAGATATATATCAAACAAGCACTTCCTCAAGGAACTGGGAAAACAGGTACAACCTCCATTTTTTTGGTAGTGCGTCAAACTGCTCTATTGCTAGCATGTAATAAACATTGTCTGACTGAGAATAGATTCAGTCTATGAATATGTACCTATCAATGTATGACTGGTTATATACATTGATGGTTCCCAGTTTCAATGTTCTTTGAAAAGACAATGTAATTGTGCCTGACTTCAATTAAGTTGATTTGATATCCACAATCATAAAATAGTCACTATCATTGTTAGCATTACCATCATCATCATCATCATCTCCATTCTGTATGTAGTGTGGAAAATGCTGTGGTGGCCTCCAAGTACACAACAAGGCAGGCTATTCCATAGGACCTGGAACTAAAAGGCTCATAGACCAAATTAAGATGCTCAAATCAGTTAATTTGTTAAATCAATTTAAAACATACAGTGAGAAGCAAGGGGAAAGACATTGGGTAGGTGACAAGCAGGTGGGAAGACCACACTTCTTGTGAATCACTTAAAGTTCATATGACTCTCTCTTTCCCTCATCTGCCTTCCCTGAAGATGCCGTGGTTACAGGGATCAGAGTTCAGGGTAGGCAGGAAAGTTCAGAGGTGGAGGTTTATGGTGCCAATGCACACTTGCTCTACTAGAAAGATAGAGGTAAGGATGTATGGCCACAGCTATAGCTCAAAGATGACTCGATGAGCAGCAGTATATGTTTTAAACACAGGACAATTGGGTTAGAATGGGTGATACCAATGGGTCTCCAATTTGAGGTAGACAAAGCTGATCCATGCTTTATGAATTTTTAAGGTTTATTTATTTTGCTTCTCTTCGCTATCTACAAGTAACACTCTCATTTGTTTTGTTCTTTTAATGTATGTTTAAGACACACATGTCTATTTATTCTATGTTTAACATGTCTCATAGGTTAATGATGTATTTATTTTCTACATTTAACACTTCTCGTTAGTTTCACCTATCCCATTTGTTTTTCTTGTCCTTTAAGGCAGAATTGAAAATTCTTAAATAATATAGCAAATGCACTCTCCGTTACAGATGAAGAATCTGAGGCACCGGGCCATTAAGTCACTTCCCCAAAGTCCCCACAGCTAGTGCATGGCAGAGTCAGAATTCAAATATAGGAAATCCAGTTCCAGAGCCTACTTCTTAATCATTATTTTATACTGATTGCTAATTTGCCTGAGGAAACACAGCTAGTAAGTCTGATCTCAAGTTCAGCGCTCTTTCCACTAGTTACTCTTGGTGTATAAGTACACTTTGGCAGGTGATCTGTCTTGTTCATCTCTGTATTCTTATCATCAAGCACAGGACCTGGACAGATACTTGTTGACCAAGAGAATATCTCATTTTATACCTTTCGTTTTTCTTTTCGGTTATGTTAAATGGCCTGAATAATTCCAATTTAACATTTAAGAAAATGTAAGCTTTGGCATTTAATTATCTTAGGAATTTGATTTTCAACTGATTAACTAAAAGAGCTATCTAGTTGCTACAGAGCAAGAGATAAGGATCTATGAACTGAGATCTAGCTCTGATTGTGAAACTGACTCTTTTCAAAGGGCTTAAGTTGTTTCTCTATGCTTCATTTTCTGTAGTAGGAAAATGACCCTAGTAATTCTTATCTACTCATTCACCAGGAATTGTTACATCCTGTAGTCTTCCTACTACTATTATAGCATAATTACTTCCTATTACTAGTGTATCTTTTTCTGTTGTTTTAAATTAATTATTTCTGCTTTATTGACTAGATATTATAAAAAATGTAACAAAGTCTATGTATACATTCATAAAATCAATTAACCATAAACATATTTACATGATATAAAAATAACAAGTGTTTATATTCTTCTAAAGACACATTTTTATGCTACATTTGGAACATGTTTAACATCCTGCAATTTGCTAAATATTCCACAATTTTCCTCATTCATTTGATTTTTGTGAAAGAAAAAAATCAGCCTTCTGAAAGAATCTAACATAAATTACATGCTACTAAAATATTAATGCCTTTTTTGTTCCACATTAATTTACATATTTATTTGCATATTTATTCCTCCACTTATAAAAATATTGTTTCTCTCTAGGAAGTCGGTGATAATCTCAATATATACAAGACTATTTAGAACTCAACAAAATGGTTGATTAGCCCTGGCTACCCATTACAATCACCTGGGAAACTTAAAAAAAAAATGCTGCCTCCTCAGCCTGACCTCAAACCATTTAAGACAGTATCTCTAGGGTGGAATTTAGGCATTTGTATTTTTAAGAACTTCCCAGATATTCTACAAAATACCTGACTAGCTCTCTTCAAAACTGTCAAGGTCATCATAAAAGGAAAATCTAAAAAGCTGTCAAAGGCCAGAGGAGACATGATGACTAAATGTTATATGGTATCCTAAGTAGGATGCTGGAAAAGAAAAATGCTATTGGGGAAAACTACTGAAATTCAAATAAACTGTGGAGTTTAGTTAATAGTAATGTACCAGTGTTGGTTCCTTAGTTGTAATAAGTGTACCATGGTAATGTAAGATATCACTTTTCTATAAATCTTAAACTATTCTAAAATAAAAAGTTTATTTAAACCATCTGGATCCGGGGTTGAGAATCAATTACACAGGAATCTTCTTACATTGTAAATGAAAGGACCCTATGAAATATTGAGCTCAATTGTCTGTCAGCACATGCTTTCTTAACCTGACCTCCCTCCCTAGCCCCGGAAACCATGGGCTGCTCTGTTAATGCCTTTAGAGAGATTATATCTCTAGAGGCAGTTCCAGGGAAACACAAATGGACTAATTACAATAAACCGTAACAATCATAGTCCTGATAATTATTCACTTCCAAGATAAAATTAGAGAAAGACTGCTTAGTAAAGAAGAAAAAGATCAATTTCTTAGTATAGAAGCCTATTTCATTTTAATATCTATAAAAATACAAATATGTAGATTAACTATAATGTCTGCATTTTGGTATCCCAGTGATTGGAGAAAATTGCCAGAGTGACTTACCTTGGCTATGACCTTGTTTCTTTATCTATAGAGATAAAGGAGACTTAGACATCATCAGAAAGTTCTGCAGTATTGAGTTAATTTTTCGTTTCCTACCCTTCCCACTCTGGTAGGATGGAAGCAAGGAAAAAATATCCCTTGTCACACTTCCCTTTTCATAACCATTGCCATTAAAGATATTTGTCATCTGTGTGAATCTCTAGAGGAAAAGTCAGAAATGTACCTGAAGAAATCACTCTGCACAAGTCAACACTTGACAAACAGTACGTGCCTGGTGACAGTGTTTTGCAAAGCTCCTTTATAATTTTCGTTGCATACATTATCTAGTTTGGTAAAAATGTCACCAATTTATAAGCCAGAATCCCTATAATCTTCGAATCAACGAAAGTATTAATAGTATGTAGTCAACCAGATTACAGTCCCAGCTCCCTAACTCCACGCGATTTAAGGAAAATAATTTATCTTCTGTGAGCCTATTTCAGTTTTCCATCTGTACAGCGCGTGAATTGGACTAAGCAAGCCCCTTGCAATTTCGACACTTGAGATTTGGTGAGAAGGACTTCCAGAAATAGACTGGAGAGTTTTAGGCCCCTCTGGGTCCTGATGGGCGGGATGGTATTGTAGAAGCTTTACACACGTTTGTGTTTCTGGAATCCGCAGGTAAGTGAGAAGGGTAGAAATGAGCCAAGAGAAGTGAGGCAGATCCGACAGAGTCAACTCCGGGGACTTTTCCGTATTGGCGGGGCGAGCAGAGCGTTCGGCTGCTAGGCAACCGCGCCTCCTGGAGGACCCCAGGCAGAGGTGTCTAACTCACTGCCTCTTTTGGCTAGCCAGGGCGCCTTCTCAAAATTAATGAAATCTGTAGCGTTTGAAAGCACAGATATTTTTTGCAGCCAAGTGTTGGCAAACCCTATAGCTGAGTTCTGCTCAGGGTGGTTTTTCTTTTCTCTGTTCTCAGGCGCGAGGCGGGCACCTCTCTGGCAAGGCCTCGGCCGCGGCGCGTTGCCGGGCAGAGCCCGAAGCTGCTTGCTCCCCGCTCCCCGCCCACCGCCCTCCCTCGGCTGGGCCCTGCTCCTTCGCGGGCCCCGCTGGCCGCCATGGGCTCAGAGATGGAGCCGCTGCTCCTGGCCTGGAGCTATTTTAGACGCAGGAAGTTCCAGCTCTGCGCCGATCTGTGCACGCAGATGCTGGAGAAGTCCCCTTATGACCAGGTACCGGCCAGCCCCCGTCAGCCTGTGCATCCCGGCGCTGAGGCTGAGGGCTCTAGGGAATCCCGCGACCCCCGGGTGGGGAGTCCGGGGAGGAAGGGCCAGGCGAGGCTGCCCGTACGGTCGGCAGAGGCACCCGGAGCGAGACCCTATGGAGCCGTGGCTGGCGGGTCCCTGCCCGCCGCATCCCCGGGATCACGAGTTCTGTGCCATAAACCGGCCCTCTGCAAACTTCAGCCTCCCTTTTCCTTTGGGTGTCCCGGAATTAGAGCCCTGAATTTTACTTTGCGGAAGAACTTCGGTAATTCGTTTATACTTGCATACGGAAGGGCTCTAAAGCGCTCTGCGTGTGCCTTATTTTCTAAAAGAATTATGTAGAAACAGATCTGTGCCTCTCCACCCCCTGTTAACATAGCTGCCTTCTTTTCTCTCTCTTTTTTTTTTTTTTTTGAGTCAAACGTGCGATCCTCCTACCTCATCTTTAGACAGTTGTCCAAGAGTGAAGGAGCTTGTAAGAGGCTATGAGTTTAGCTTGAAGGAAATACACAAGTTAGAGGCATGAGAATCTAGGAGCAAAAGATACATTTATTTAAAGAAATTAGCTGGGCAAGGAAAGCAATAATTTTAGGAGGGGATGTTTCCTTGAAAGAAGGAATGATAGCATTTTATTAAAAGAGAACTTAAGCTACAGTAATATTGTGTATAGCAAGTGAAAAAGGTAATATACTATATGCATGAGAGGAACAACTCTGGTGGGCAGGCATCTCCCGGATGAGGAAAAAAACTAGCAAGTGGGAGAATAAAGGTAGAGCTGTGGCATTTTGTCACTGCTTCTAGTAGATGCAGAATGTACCTATATACAGTTTGAGTTCCCCAGCTTTTCCTCTAATGGTGTTGCCTAGGAGATGTTAGAAAAAATGGAAAATTGAAGGGAGTTACAAAAGCAGAGGCCTAAGTGTGAACGCTGTTACTGCCTTAGCTCCCAGCAGAGGGATGGGTGATAACCTGTTGCGGTGAACATTTTGTCCTTCAGATAGTACATCTCCCTTAGAACAACCCATGTTAGTGGTAATGTTAAGCCAGGTTCTGTTCATGTTAGTTCACATTAATTAATAGGACTACATTTCTGAAGACAAGCATTTCCCCAAGTGTGTTTCTTGGCATTGTGATCCCATAGATGCTACTCAAAAAAAAAAAAAAAAAAAAAATTCTACAATTAAATATGTTTGGGAATTGGCAAAATATTGCTCTAGGCACAATGGTTTGTGGGAACTTATGTGCTGTTTCCATTTTTCCATTGAGCTAGGGTCGTTTCCATTCTGTGTTCCATAGAACCCTAATCCCAAGATCTGCTCAGTAAAAGGAAGTTTCCTCGTTAAATGCATTTGGGAAATGTGTATTCCTTCTTGGAGATTCAGGATGCATATTAAAGGCTCTGAGTAGTTTTGAAAAAACCTAAATTTGCCTAATTTTGATTAATGCAAATAATCAAATAATTCTGAAATTTGTTTGACCACCGATTCTTTTTTTTTTTTTTTGGCCCAGAGCAGGGGTCAAATTATCTTGTTATCCCTGGGAGATGTTGTCACATTGGGAAACACTGTTATAGGCAAAGCAGCAGTGTTTTTATTAATAGTTTAGACCCTATAATCTTGAGTCCAAAGTGACATTCAGTATTGCACCTATCAATTGATATTGAGGTTGTGCTAGGCTCTGTGACCAGGACTTCATATATATTCATTTCAATGACTTCTTGATTAAGTGTTTACTACAGATTGAGTATGCCATATTCCAAATGCTTGAAAGATGGGATGATAGCATTATATTAAAAGAGAACTTACATAAGTTACAGTAATATTGTATATAGCAAGTGAAAAAGGTAATATGCTATGTGTATGAGAGGTACAAGTGTTTCAGATTTTGGATTTTTTGGGATTTTGAAATATTTATAATATACTTATCGATTGAGCATCCCTAATCCAAAAATCCAAAATCCAAAATGAGCATTTTCTTTGAGTGTCATGTCCGGGCTCAGAAAATTTTGGATTTTGGATCATTTTGGATTTCAGATATTTGGATTCTGGTTTAATTCTGTAAATACTGTATATTTCTAATGATTAGAATAACCTTGTGAAGTATGTAACAAAAATGATAGCTAACATTTATTGAGTAGTTGGAATGATAAGGAACACAGGGCAGGCTCTACAAGCATGAAGGATGTTAAAGTTAGGATCTGCTAAGAATATAGAAAAAGGGATAGCCAGTTAATTTATTAGTTTCCTCTTTTTGATAAAATATAGTAAGAATAATCAATTCATAGACATGCATTTTCTTTTTCAAAATATTCTTTAAATTATGACTGAAATAGTGGTTAAAAGTAATGATATAAAAGGAGGAAATACAAAACAGTCCTCCATACAACCATATGACCTAGAGGGAATGCTGGCTTCTGCAGCTCATGTTGATCATCCTGATTAGTTGCTTAATCTGATTACTGTTCTTTGTGTTCCATATGTCAGATTCATGGCTTTAAACTAGTCCGGATTTTTTTTTTTACCTCCATTATAATTAAACAGCTCATAAAACATGGAGGTTTTTTAGGCAATGGAATTTTTTAAAGATAGTGTGCTTTCATTAATGGGGTAGGTTTCTGATAGATTTTCAGATTATTAAAATCAGTGATTCTGAGGGTGGGACTGTTAGCTGTATATCAGAATGGGAGAAAGCTTTTTTTAATTCACATTCTCCTTCCCTGCCCCCACTCGCTGCTTATAATGAAAGATGTTACTGGGAGGAGGGGGTTATTATTGTAAATGATGAGAAGGTGGTAAAGTGGCTGAACACCATTGGCTTAGATGAAAGATGTGGAACCAGGGCTCCCCAGTGAGTTATGTTAGTAGTTGGTCGAGACATGATCTGGTGATCCAAGCCAAAAAGCATGTTTTTTGTATGATTATCTAATTTGTTTCCTCTTTGGGGCCAGCCGTGGAGACTTAGCCAGACTTAATCCTTTGTTTCTATACTCTGGGGCAATTCACTTTATAAATTTGTATTTCTGCTAAACTATACAGATTACATTCCCATTTGGTTGCTTGGTCACTAAATCTCCCTAACCTTCTGAAACCCAACCATTTCTCTGTTTTCTTACAATTTTTTCCCTTCCTTTTATTACTAATTTCTGAGTAACAGCTCAGCAATTTAAAAGTAACGTGGAGCAGACTCATTAGCCAGTGTAAGTACTGGCGGCAATTAGGAAGTTGCATTCAGAATTATCTGGAGATTTGATTCCCTAAAGTAATGGCAACAACCTAAGAGAAAGCTGTGCTCTAGGGAGGAAGGAAGGAAGCAAACTGATGTGACTTGAAGTTGATGGTGATGAGTATTTGCTGGGTCTAGACAGTGCCATCCTACTTTCTATGGCCTCTTATTTAGTTTGAAGGGGATTTGGAGGGAAGTTTTAATTGGATCTGTCATAAGTGGGAGTCAGTTCTGAGTTCTGAAAAGGGGAGTGACAGATGGTTTGGTACTTAACCTGTTAACCTTATACTTGAATATGCCTGGTAGTGTATGTGAAAGAACTCTGAAAATTATGAAGTAGTCTTAAAAACGCAAGGTTTTATTATTAGTCCTTAACGGTATCGTGTGAAGTAGATAATATTGCTCCAATTTGAGAAGGTAATACATGTTGTATGACTTGTTCAAGGTCACGTGGCTAAGTGGCTCCCTGAGGAGCCCAGGTCTTTTGACTCGAGGGTGAGGCCTGGTGCTTTTTACTCAACTGTGTTGATACCTGTAGAAACAGTTTTGCTAGATCAAGTGAAGCTAACTTGTGGTTCCCAATATGAGTGGATTAATTTAAATAACAAAACTATAATTGAGAGAGACCCAAAGAGGAAGGCCTCAGTGATTTTTTAAAGTTTTTTAAAAAAGTTTTGCCCCATCTCCAAATTAAAACATCCTGACTCTTTTCCTTCATAGTCCTGCTCTTGATAGATCTCTAGAGAGCAGTGCCTGTCCTTGGTCTCCCCACATCCTGCAGTAGTCAGCAAAGTGGATGCTCTTGACCCAGAGTTTCTAGGTTCAAATACTGCCTCTACACCTTGACCTTAGAGTTTTTTTCAACTGTAAATAAACAGGTAATACTGATAATATACCTATACCTCAAAGGGTTGTTGTAAGGGTTTTCATTATTACATGGTAAGTGATAAAAAATGTTTGCTGCTATTGTCTCTATATAGCTAGAGATATTTGCATGTAGGATTCTGTCATTTATATTCTTCCTAAAGGATTGTTGGTAATCTGAAAAGCATTTGTGAGGAAAATATCCAGTGAAATGGATGGTGAAAGGATGTTGAATACAGTTCCTAAATCATTGACACTCGATAATTTCCAGAGTAATTTCCCTTTTCTCTGACTCCCTTCCCATCTCTCATGTCTTCTGCTTTTCTTCCTTCCACTTTAGTTGTCTATAATTTGTCCATAATGTGAGTATAGCATGTGACACATTGTATCGTAATGTATTTAACTAGGTGTCTTCCCTCATAGAATGTTTTCAGCACCTAGCTGGGTGCCAGGAGAATGTTCTGGAATTCATGTGTTCTCTGTCTCATACCTCTTAGTTCTGGTCTCCATTTTCCATCCACATAATCCCTTGCCTGGGGATTATGTGGATGGAAACTGCACATAATCTCTACACCTGCCCACTATCTACACCTCTCCATTTCTTCTCTGACCTTCATAGTCACATGATGATGTCACATCATTTCCCTACACGCCATGCTCTTCACCTGCACAGTCATAAATGTATTTCTGAAGGGCAGAAGCACAAGACAAAGATCACAAAAACCTTCATCAGTGAACGGAATCCTCTGAGGCTGAACTAGCGGTGTCAGCTTGGGCCACTGGAGGAATCTACCTGCCCTTGGCAGAATAACAAGCCTCCAGCTTTAACTTGGTATCAGTAGCTTCTATCTCCTTTAGCTGTTTTCCTTTTCAGGCATTGTCTGTAATCACCTCTGATAAACACTCCCCACCCCACGCAATTTCTATGTTGGACTTATGTTGTATCTCTCCTAAACTTTACCCTTCAGTCCTACCTCATTACTTCCAACTCATTTTTTTGAGATACTGGCACGAAAAAGCACCTGCTTCTCTCAACCATTTGTGTGACTTTGAACAAATTAGCTAACATCTCTGAATTTGTTTCCTTAACTGTAAAATGGTTAATAATCCCTGCCTGCTTCCCTCAGATGGTTGTCATGAGGCTCAAATGAGACGGTGGGCCATACAGATATGTACACAAATAAAAGAAAGTACAGAAAAGGTTACTACTTTCATCTGCCATATCATTCCTGTAAGAGTGTATTTCCTAAAGTATGGACTGTGTTTAAGAACTCTGTGCTTTTTCAGATCCTTCTCATGCACCTTGGAATTGAAAAACTACACTTGCTATGTGTTCTCTAGTTGCTCTTTTGTGTTCGGTTCAGTTAATTGTCAAATCTTCTCTAAATCCCATCTTCTGGGGCCTTCGTTTTCCAGCCTAGCTTAGCCTTTTCCTTTTACGCTCCTACCATGTGTCATGATAAATAAATTGCCTATCCTTGCATGGTGACCACAGGGTTTGCACATTACTTGCACTGATAATATATTCTTTAAAAAATATTTGGGATATTCTTTTTGGATTTAGAGCCATAGAAAGCAAGGATCTTTTTCTTTTTTCTCCTTTTTCTGTTTCTTAGTAGTTTCCCCAATAAAATATACTACAGATTAAGTTCTCAACAGATGCTGCTGACTAGACAGACCATGTAAGTGTAGATGTTTTATAAATAAATTTGGTTTAAGTGTGATTTTTTTTTTTTTCACCGATGAGTTTCGATTTAATTTGTCAGAAAAAACCCTCAGATGCTGAGCTTAGCATCTGGCACCAGTGTATATTGTGTAGTTTATTTATAAAAATCTCTTAGAGGACATTATAGTCAGAATTAATTTGTTATTGTCAGCCATAAATCCCATTGTATTTATGTGGAATAGAAGGGTTTATATTATTTGGATTTTCCTTTTCCCTAAGTGAGCAAAGTCTGAGTGTTTTAACCTCCATGAACTTATTCTTGACTATAAGGAAATACTTCGGTGGTATAGTTATAAAATTATTCTTAATTTCTGAGCTAGTGTCTTCATTATCCAAGTAGTTAAAATATCTTTCTTTGTGCTCTGAATGAAGTTAGAATAATTAGAATTTTCTGACCATAGAAAATTTAGCAATCTTCAGTGTATATTATAGAACTCTTGAAAGCACTTGTAGAGGAAAACTAAAGTTAATATTTGGATTTTTATTGAATGAGTTAGAGTGTACCTACAAATACTTGGTTAGTCATTAAGACTTTTATTTTAGAAACTGTATTTCTTTAAAAAAATGTTTACTACCTTCTTAATGCTTTCCAGGAACCAGATTCTGAATTGCCAGTGTCTCAGGTAAAGAAAGGTTTAGCTGCAACATGTAGTTTAGAGAATAGATTGCTATTGCTTAGTTGTTGCTATAGATTAGAAAATTTGCTGCATATCTACTTTTGGTGTTATAAAATTAGCCATGTCTACCTGATATCCTGTACCTTCTATGTAAATAAACTTATATTTCTAATACTTTTATATATATGGATAGCCTTGTAGAACTAATGTACTATATTTATTAAGACTTGAAGCTTAAATAGAAATCACCAAGATTGGCCAGAAGGATGAGAAAAATAAAGAAGGAGGCAAGGGGAACCCTGGGCTTGGAAAGGGAGCTGGTTTGTGATGGAGTGAGGATTAAAAAAAAAAAAAGAAAAGCAAGCAAGCCAAGGAGTCAGCAGAGCCACAAGTGTCTGAAAAGACTGTAGTTGATAGGACAGTATATCTTTAGTAAAGAGTGATCTGACTCTGCTTGGAGAGGTTGGTTTTAACTGACCTGGCAGATCTAAGAGGAAAGAGCCTGCTGCAGTGAGTCACGAAGGAGGGAAGGGACACTGGCCAGAGAACTACGTCTACCAAATCAACTTTGTTAAGGATGGGAGGCAGCCAGAGAGACCTCCTAACTGGCTTAGACACCAGGGAATGAATCTGGACGAAGCCCTGGCAGAGAGGAGGTCTGGTGAGGGGGATACCTGGCCAGTGAAGCTTTTAGCCCAGGAGTGTTTCCAGTGAGTCTGGGAATAAGGAGAAGGCAATAGAGAGTTGTACATCAGAGAGCTTAAAAGTTGCCAGGTGTTTGCCCTGCCAAGTGAGATGAAATGTTAACAGTGCTTTTTAGGTAAATAAACTATTTGAACCTCATATGGGATGCATATGAATAATTGTGAAACCTTTTAGAATAGAAAGCAATTGACAAAGTACTCTTGTAGAAGCCTATGTAGCATTAAACACAGTAAATAGTCTAAAATGTGGCACTCTGTTCTCTAAAATGATCACATTTGTCTTTTGAATGTTCATAATCTTCATTTATATCATAGATGGGAAAATTATTTTTTGCATAATATATGTATAAGTCATTCAAGAGGATCCAGGATGGGGTGGTGGCTGACGCCTGTAATCCTAACACTTTGGGAGGCCAAAGCTGGAGGATCACTTGAGGCTGGGAGTTTGCGATCAGCCTGGGCAACAGTGAGACCCCGTCTCTACAAAAAATATTTTTAAAAATCAGCCAGGTATGGTGGTGTGTGCCTGTAGTCCCATTTACTCAGGAGGCTTAGGCAGGAGCATCACCTGAACAGGAATTTGAGGCTGTAGTGAGCTATGATCACACCACTGCATTCCTGCCTGGACAACAGAGTGAGACCCTATCTCAAAAAACCAAAAAGGTTCTAAATTATAAATAAAGGAATGTGGTTTTTGTTTTCAGGAAATTTGGGAGATTTTAATTAAAATTAAATTAATCATCAATAATTTGCATTGTAGAAGTTGTTTTTTGGGGTTTTTTTGGTTTTTTTTTTTTTTTTTGGAGACAGGGTCTCTGTCACCCAGTCTAGAATGCAGTGATGTCATCATAGCTCACTGCAACCTCAAGCTCTTGGGCTGGAACTATCCTCCCACCTGTCTCCCAAGTAGCTGGGACTACAGGTGTAAGCCACCACATATGGCTAATTTTTTTTATTATTTGTAGAGATGGGGTCTCTCTCTTGCTTAGGCTGGTCTCAGACTTCTGGCCTTAAGCAATACTCCCTGCTTGGCCTCCCCAAGTGGCTGGATTACAGGCATCACCCACTACACCTGGCAATAGGAATGGTTTTAAAACTGTTGTGAATGGCATTTAAAAAGTTTCAAACTGGCACAGAGGCTTCACGAAGAACCTGTATTTAGCATTACTTTTCTGTTCTGTTACTGTAGACTTGATTATCTACTGGATAATGATCTAAAATGGAACAAGACTGACTAGATTCTTTTAACCTCACTATTCACCTTACTATTCATACTTTCTGGGTTTCTTCTCTTTGCACATTTTCGCAACTTCAAAAGAAATGAGGCTTTGTAATAATAATTCAATATTTTGTGCCTAAGTTTTTATGTTCATAGAGTAGCAGAGTATCAATTGTTAGTAATTCTTATGATGTCTAAATCAGGTCAGACAGACTGTCCTGTGGTATCCTTATTCTAATAATAACCTAGGAAAATTGTTTCTTACATGCCTTAAATTACTGATCTTGCATTCTGTTTTAAGAGGACCCAAATACTTTAAACATGTTTTGCTCAGTCAGCAGTTTTTACCTCTTCATGTGTTTATTTTCTTAAGTAAGATTGGATTAACATCACAGAAGGTAGAATAAGTCAGTATCTTCCTGATGTTAGCTGGCAGGTATTTGCCTCAAGAGTAATGTCTGGAAGATGGGCACGCTTGTAGCTCTGACTCTGGTGGGGCAAAGGCAATATACGTCAGCTAATATTTGTACTCCTGTAATACTCTGGAAAAAAGAATAAAAAAAAAAGAGTAATGTCCTATAGACTCAGTATGTGAATGAGATGGGATTATGTTTCATAGATATAAAGGGAAATAGCTAATGTGATTATTCATTTAGATTGGAAGAATCTGTATTTTTCACTTAAAAAAATTCCTAAGCCTCTATTCTTATTTTTATTGCTATTACAGTACTTCCAATACATAGATGTTCAAATAAATTTGCATAAACCATTATTTTAAACTGTATGACCCTGCCATTTATTAGTAAGTTAAACATTTCTGATCAAACAAATTTATACTTTATTCAGATTCAACAGGAAGTTTGGGATTACTGTGTGTTCTTTGCTATGCATTTTATTTTAATCACTGATTAATTTTAAACTTTTTTGGGGGTTTGTTTTTGTAAAACAGGCAGAGGATTTTAGGGCTGTAAAACATACTTGGCTTGCTTCCAAAATAAAAAAAAATTATTATTTTTTTTAAGCCAAAGCCCCATCTGCTGTTTTCATTAAAATCTTAGGAATTGTTCACATTGCCAGGAGCAATTCTTTGAAAACAGTCTGATGTTTAATCAAGCAGTGATATGTGATTTTCAAGGTCATTTTTTGTTAGGACAGAAGAAGAGTCAGGAAGATTAATTTTCTCAAATACTGATAAAATTTAAAATTGAATAATAGTTTAAATAAATTTTATTAGAGATCCTTAAGTATAAAAAATTCACATTATATCTACTTCTTAAGAATTAGATTTTAGGGCCAGGTGCGGTGGCTCACGCCTGTAATCCTAGCACTCTGGGAGGCCAAGGCGGGTGGATCGCTCAAGGTCGGGAGTTTGAAACCACCCTGAGCAAGAGCGAGACCCCGTCTCTACTAAAAATAGCAAGAAATTAATTGGCCAACTAAAAATATATAGAAAAAATTAACCGGGCCTGGTGGCACATGCCTGTAGTCCCAGGTACTCAAGAGGCTGACGCAGAAAGATTGCTTGAGCCCAGGAGTTTGAGGTTGCTGTAAGCTAGGCTGACACCACGGCACTCTAGCCGGGGGCTACAGAGTGAGACTCTGTCTCAAAAAAAAAAAAAAAAAAAAAGAATTAGATTTTGGAAGTTGAAACAAATATAAATCTATCTTTTTGAAAAAGTAGATTCTTATGGAATAAAATGTTAAAAAGATGTTGCTATTTAACTTTTGAAGTATTTATTCTTTTGGCAGGGAAGAATGGTGGTTTTTCTTTTCTATGTTTTGCTTAGCTTAATATAAAAAATTTGTACCTCTTAAATATTGAAGAGGTTGGTAAGGGGATCGATGTCAAGAAGCATGAAGGATTGGACTATGAAACAGCATGAACTTGAAAACAGTTAAAAATAAACTATGTGCATGGGTAATTAATAACCAACTATATAAATGATAAATTATAAAATTATAAAAACTTTACTTTTAAAAAGTTGATTTATCTGGGACTGCAAATCAAGTTATTAAGCTCCATTAGTTCCTCATTATCAGGATAAAAGTCCACATACCTCGCTGTGGCATACGTGATCTATCATCTGGCCCCTCCTTTTTCTCCAGCTTCTTCTCTGACTCCTCCCTCTGCTGAACCTGATTCTCAACTCTTGTGGAGTTTCCAAACTTGCCATAAGCCCTCTAGCTAGCCTGCCTTTGCTCTACTGTGTGCTTTGCCTGGCCACATTCTTCTTGTCTACCCTTGCTTCCACCCGCAGGCAGCTGGGTACCTTCTTCTGTCCTCGTGTAGCACACTTCTTTTTATTTTTTATTTTTGTTATTACACTTTTCCCATTACATGGAAATTCTTCCAAGCTAGAACTAGGACTCTGATTTGCTCATCTTGGTATTTCTAGGACGTGGCATGCATGTAGGTTTTCCCTAATAACATGGGAATGAACCAGTGCAGCCCACCTCCTGCTTTACTGTTTCAACAGAAAGTGCCGCAGTCCTTCCTGTCTATCAGAGAGTGCTAGGCTAAGAATGCCCTTTTGAAAAATTAGAGCTGTCAGATACTTGTAAAGCATTTTGAACTGTGGAGATTTAAAATAAATCAGGATTCCTTATTTCCATCTTTGAAGTTAAATTAGACCATTTAACTTCAAGCCAGTGAGGCCTTCCCTGACCCCTGGGAATAACTGTATAGATCTGGCACCTTTCCTGATCTTTTATGAGTGAAAACATCAGATTGTTTCTATACTTTGGTGACTCCCACAGTTAGATGCAGTCCCGATTAGAATTGACTTCTTTTTTTTTTACAAGTAAATTAGTTCTTTGAGTCCATATTCTTCTCATTCAGTTGTGTTAAATTCACACATAACATTGGAAACATTTTATTAACAGTTACCTAATAAGAATCCAGTAAACCTCAACCAGAAAAGTCAAGCCCAAAGCCAATCACCTAACCAAATACAATTTCACTTTAGGTACCTAAATATATTGTGGAGGTAGCCTTCTTTATTAAAATGAAAGCATGATGTTTTTCTTTAAAAAAAATTTTCTATCCATGGATTCTAATTACTTTAGCCCACAAAAGGATCTCTACGTTTCAATTTATATAAAACCTATTTTCTCCATCACGTTCTTGTCACCTACCATGCACCACTTTGACTTGTCACCTAATCCAATCGGTGATACATTCAGGGAAATTAGGATCCATGTTTTAATATTCTCATATTCCCTGCTCAGAACCTAGCTCAATGCTATATAATTAAGGGGTGCTTAATGAATATAGATTGACTGAATCGAACGCATCTTGGGTTCTTTACTTGAGGACTTTCCAGATTCCTGTAGCTCTCATCAGTTCCTCTCCTAGTCCCTTGGCCTTCATTCAGCCTGCTTCACGCCAGATCCCTAGTAGCCTGAGCCCCAACCTCTCTCTACATTTCCCTTGCTGTTGCTTCCTCTAGGCCTACAGTCCCCAACCCCCGGGCCACAGACCAGTACCTGTGTGTGGCCTGTTAGAAACCAGGCTGCACAGCAGGAGGTGAGCAGGTGGCAGTGGGTAAGCCAGCAAAGCTTCATCTGTATTTACAATCGCTCCCCATGTTCCCAACAACGCATAAGCTCTACCTCCTGTCAGATCAGTGGTGACATTAGAGTCTCATAGGAACACAAGAACCCTACTGTAAACTGCGCATGCAGGGATCTAGCTTGTGTGTTCCTTATGAGAATCTAATGCCTGATGATCTGAGGTGGAGCTGAGGTGGTGATGCTAGCACTGAGGAGCAGCTGCAAATACAGAGTATCATTAGCAGTGAGTTTGACTGCACAATAAATGTAATGCACTCGAATCATCCCCAAACCATCCCTACCCCTCCCACCTCCTCCCGCCCGCCATCCGTGGAAATACAGTCTTCCTGATCCCTTCCAATCCCTGATGCCAAAAAGATTGGGGACTCCTGCTCTAGGCCCTAGAGTTAGCTCTAGGCTGCTGCTTCAAGAATTGCCTTCTTCCCAAATCCTCCACAGTACATGAAGCTTTATTATTCTCTGCTTTTGTTCTGTAGAAAGGTAAAAATTTCTGATAAAGCAGTTTCATAATGTGTAACAAGAAATTGAATTGTGCACACTTTTACACTGAATTCTTCAAGCTAAGGCAAATTCCTTAATTACTTCCCCCCCCCCCATTATCTATTAGGGTTTCTTCTGACTAGATCACAAAGCAATCAGTGTTGTTTAGTTATTGTAAATTAAGAGAAATTGATCTTGGTTCAATTCAGCCAACATTTCTTGAATACCTATTATGTACAAAAACCACAGGTATCATGGAAAACTCAAAAGTGAACAAGGTATGAAAGTTTGCATTCTGGGGAAGGGAGGGCTAATATATGCCCAAATAATTGCAATGTTTGTCAAATACAGTAAGTATGTAATAATAGAGGTATAAAGAGAATACTCTGTGACAAAGACAAGAAGGTAGGTAGTAGGTATAGAATTGGAGTATCAGGAAGGCTTCATGAAGGAATTGGCCCTGAAGGAGGTAGGCAGAAAGAGCACTGTGGTTGTAACTTCATTCATTTATTTTCAAATTATTATTCTAGTAAAATTTTCTCTAAAGATCTTCTAAAGAGGAATGTTAGAAGACTGTCAGATAATTGCCATACTTTTATTTTTTAGGTAATCAAGATATTACGTTGTTTCTTGATGAATAAATGACCTTGTCTTCTTGTATTAGTTTTTGACGTGGCCCTTTAAACTAGAATAATCCATCAAGTGATAAACATGTTTAATAAAAAATGAAGTAACAATAAAGGATGGCTATCTTGTATAAGCTGTGCAGCATTTCTCATGCTATTTTAATGTATGTTTTATTTATCCATGGTTTTTAGGCAGCTTGGATTTTAAAAGCACGAGCACTAACTGAAATGGTATACGTAGATGAAATTGATATAGATCAGGAAGGAATTGCAGAAATGACTCTGGATGAAAATGCTATTGCTCAAGTTCCACGTAAGTGTTGGTTTTTTCAGTTAAGTTGATGAAATGCCATTAGGAGGAAGAATACTATATATATGTAAGAGGAACATGTTTATAGGCATGTAAATATATTTCTATACTTTATAGACATATATATAAAACGTTATATACATGAAACAAGTGTATACATGGGGAAAAAACCACTACCTCAAATAAATGGTTTCTATTCTGCCTTATAGTACAAAGATTTTTTTCCCCAAAATTCAGTAATATTATTTTAAACCTAAGGTATGAGATTGATACATAATAATTTTTCAGTAAAAGCTGTATTATGCATTGTAAAAATAATTTATAAAAATGCATTCTATTTGAACTGATTGTCTGCTGTATCAGAAGATTGTTGATCTGGGAAGCATCCAAACAACAAAAGTGTTCTAAAAGGATTTACAAAAAAGTAATCATTTAAAAACATCACTCAATTATTGTAATCGAACATGATTTGCTCTAAGAGCCACCATGTGAGGTGATGAGGTGATATCCTGGGCTGTGACTGTCAATTGGGATTCTCAAAGAGGCCCAGTCCCCAGCTTGCAGATGTGGTAGGGTATTGCAAATGCTATTGGACAATAACCATGACATACGGTGGTTTTAGTAATTTATTAGTTGTTACAGTTCTCAGTCATTTGTATGTTTTGGAAGGTAATCGCTGTTTTAAAACTTCAAATGGAAATTGAGAAAAAAATATGTGTTTTGTATTAAATGCCTTTCTTCCTCATTAGTTTGCTCTTTTAGAGTTAAAATATATAAATTCTAGATACTGTATAAATGATCTTTTATTGGGAGAAGTTTGTGTGTAAGATAAGTAAAGCAGAATAGAACCATTATTGCGAACTTTGGAGCCTGTCAGTCTTGAGTTTGAATCCCAGCTTTACTAATAGGTTGACCTGTTTACTTGATTCTGGAAACCTTTGTTAAATGGATTACTGCCACCCAGCTTACAGACTAACTTTAAAGATTAAATGTGATAACATAAGTAACATGATAGGTATTCATTAAATATTAGTCTCAAACACATTTCCCTAAAATGCATTTCCTGTTATTGTCTTTTTCACCACTGGGACCAACACAATTCTGAAAACTGTATTAGCTGACAGTTTTTACAGATTAATGAATAATATATAAATTGAATTTGCCATCTTATCTCCTAGGCCCTGGAACATCTCTGAAACTCCCTGGAACTAATCAAACAGGAGGGCCTACTCAAGCTGTCAGGTATGTACTTCTATTTCATATCCTCTGCCACTAAGTATTGACCAGACTGTATAAGAGTCTTTCCTCAATTGATCTTTTTTTGTATTATAACAATTTATGATCTTCACAGGCCAATCACTCAAGCTGGCAGACCCATTACAGGTTTCCTTAGGCCTGGTACACAGAGTGGAAGGCCAGGCACTATGGAACAGGCCATCAGAACACCCAGAACTGCCTACACGGCCCGTCCTATCACCTCATCTGGAAGATACGTCAGGCTGGGAACGGTAAATTCTGTCCGCTTTCCTATAGCCTTATATTACCAAAGTAACTTTGGGTTATGTTATATCATTTTTCACTATTATTATAGTGGAGAATTACATGGGAGATTTTTGAAGGCAATTCTTTTTATTTATGTTGCCTATATAATTTTTTTGCACATTAAACTTAATTTATGTTTCAACAGAAAGTTTCAGATCTCTTGTTCTATTGTGTTTCCCCAACAGGCTTCCATGCTTACAAGTCCTGATGGACCATTTATAAATTTATCTAGACTGAATTTAACAAAGTATTCCCAGAAGCCTAAATTGGCAAAGGTATGTACTTAAAATGATTTTAAGTTTTGAAGTAATGTTAGAAGTAGGATGATAATGACATTGTAGGAAATGGATAAAAATATCTGAAAGAAAGGCCATGTCTTGATTGAAATGGAAATGTTTACTCAAATATGTAATATGTAATGTATACTTTAATTTTACATATCTTAGTTTTTTAGTTGATTGAATTAAGGAAAATCAATGAGAAATAAAGTATATAAACTATTATTTTAGGAAATTCTTTTCCCCTTGATAAAGAGCAGTAATTTGTAACAAAGAAAGCAGGTAGGCAGCATCATGTTGGTAGAATGAGGCTTACGAGGTCGTCTGTATGTGTGTATATTTCTTTTTTCTTTTTCAGTTTGGACTGTTCTCAGAAAAATAATTTTCTATCCTTGTAGGATTTGAAGACTATCAAAAGGATGATATGAAATACGTACTCCCAATTAGTAATTAATCAGACATCTCAATAAGAATTACTCAAGCCAGAGAGTGGCAAGCCAGCTACATTAGTAATTATAACTACTCAGAGATTAAATGTTCCTTTAAATTAAAGAGAAAATGAGAGGCAGAGGGAGAAAGAAGGAGAGGGCGGAGGGAGAAGGAGAGAGAAAGAGACAAAGGGAGGTGTCCATGACCTTTTCAGTATAAAAAACTCATGGGTGAGCTTGGAATAATTCAGAGACAGCAACACTTATCTTCTGGAAACTGTTACTATTATAGTTTAAGCCTAGTCCAGATCTTTAGCTGAAATCTCTATGAACTCTGTATGTGAGTGCTGAGCTCATTCCTACTCTTGGTTCTGGTGCTGTTTAACATATGTATTTACTAAATAGCAAACACTCTAGGAAAAATAAAAATGGACACTAGCTCTACAGAATTGAAGTTTAAATCTGAAAAAGAAATGCCATGTGGTAGACTTTTTAAAAAATTCTTGTTTGATAATAATCCAGTTAGCTTCATTTAGCAGAATTGTAAAGCTTTACTTATTTTCTTTCTTTTATGAGAGTGGAGTATTAAAAGCAACTCATGTGGAATATCTGGTTCCCTACCTTTTGGCCATTTACTTGAAGTCACTGGCTGGCTAGTTGGTACCATTGCTATTTTTTAACCAAGGAGTACAGTCAATGAAGGCATTTTTCTCCATTAAATTAAGATGCATCCAGGACAGACCTGATCTGTTGCTAAATTTAGCCTGAACTAGATTTTGTGCTTTTTTAGTGTGTCATTGAAATAATGCCAGGTTTTTCTATCTCTGGCCCCCAACTTGCCTTGACTCATCAGGGCTCATTTTTAATATTGGCATATTGCTTAGGGTGTCTATGCATGGTGATTCTCTTAACATTCTTTTCACGGTAGTGGTAGCACTTTGTAAGAGACAAATGGAGGGATAGTTATAGGTTTTTTTTTAAAGGAAGGCCTTGTCCTGATTTCTTTCTTTTTTTTTTTTCTTTTATTGGTTGCTTCCAAGTCTTCTCTGTTAATAACCTTGATATCTTCCAGGGACACTAGCCTCCTTGCAAGTGTAAAATAATGATACTATGGAAAAAAGTAGTACCACCAAGAGGTAATCTAGTAAGTGCTTATTTATTCAGATAAGTTGGGTGAAGTATTTAAAATAATGGTTCTCAGCCTTGGCTGTACATTAGAGTCATCTGGGGGATTTGAAAAATATAGTGCCAGTGCTTCACCATCCCTTCACCTCAGAGATTTTGATTTAATTGGTCTGGTCTGGGGCCCCAGATGATTCCAAGGTGTAGCTAGGCTGAGTAGCACCCTGTTAAAGAAACTTCAATAGTCTGAGTCATAGACTTACTATAAATGCCATATAAAGAGAAATAGCTTTAAAAATTAAGCAAAAAACACCCTACCTTACCCTTATACTCTACTTTGTTTCAGAAGGAACTTCCAGATTGTCCATGTCTAAATTGTCATTAATATCATAATCACCATACATTTACAGTGTAAAAAATTGGCCAAATCTGTTTTATGACAATCCTAAAGTTAGTCTTTAAGAAATGAATTTTTCATTTGCCTCCTTCTAATAACATAGTATGTGTTATGTGAAAAAAAAATTTAGTTCTTTAAATTTTCCGGTATGTATTTCGTAAAAATCAGAATCAGTTGTAAATAGCAATATTTAAAAATGAATAAAAATGAGTGATTATAACAAGGGGTGAATAGATCCTTATAAATCCCAGGCACTTTTGAGTATTTTCTTTTTTTGGTTTAATTCAGCTTTGACTTTTGTTAAAGTCAGAGTGCTTTTGTTAAAATCTAAAAAAAAAAAAAAAAAACTAATGTATGTTTGGCATTTTTTTTCTTCACAGGCTTTGTTTGAGTATATCTTTCATCACGAAAATGATGTTAAGACTGTAAGTTTAGAATTCGTGCTATTTCCTAATATTGGTAGTAACTTGTCTGACTTCGGGAGTTTGGATTCTGAAATGTTCTATTTCTTACCTTATAAACAAACGAAATTATTAAAGATCAGAGAATTACTGATACTTAAAAATCTACTCTCAGTTTCAGTGATAAAATTTGTATATATAGTTGATAAGAACCATGTCTGGTTCATAGAGTATGTATATCTCCATTAAAAGGCAAGAAATAGAAAATTGAGAATACTAAATAATATGCTTATATTAAAGTTTAGTTTTTATACTAGTAGTTAGCATTGTTGATTCATTTTTTTCTTTAGTCAATATGGTATATTTTTACTAATATGTATATATGGGTTTTTTTTTCAGTGTGCCCCTCTCCCCTACCTTTAACATTTTATGATCAAAGATTTCAAACATACAAAAGTAGAGAGAATAGTATAATGAGCTCATATCACCCATCACCCAGATTCAACAATAATCAGTCATCTTGGTAGCCTCAACATAGAATTTTGAGATTATATACATATGAATTCTCACATTTGTTTTGATTTTTATAGGCTTATATACAAATGAGCAGTAACCTTACACTTTTGTCAAATCAAACGTAGTTAATTCTGCAGTGTCTGATAGTATTTTTCCTCATTTTCTTATTAGTTTAGGAAAAAAGCTTTATATCCATATATTTATTCAGGAAAATAAAAATGTTTTCCTCCATTGTGTTTTCTATGTGTCAGCCACTCTGCTATGTGTAATTAGGAGAATTAATAAAAATGTGATAGTTTTTCCTGCCTTTACAAGCCATGTAATCTAGCTGAGGAAATAAAATTGACATAAAGGAAACAATTAAAGAAATACTTGCCAAACTGTGAAGCTGTTACCAAGTAGCAAAGGGAAAAATTCAGATATTAGTAAAGATCCATAAAAATGTGGGATGTTATGGAAAGGAGGAAAAAGAAATGTAAACAAAGGGCAAAAACATAAGCAAGAGATGGATTGAGAAATAAATATTATCCTCAAAACCGGAGCACCAAAGAGACATTAAAAAAAAAAAAGTGAACAGAACTTGATGATAGATTTGATATTGGGAACAAAAGAAAGAGATACAAGTCAAATCTGCCTTCTAAGGATGCTGTGAGAAGAATGATGGTTTTACAAACAGAAATGGGATAATTAGGGAAGGAAGTCAGTTTGTAAATAAGCTGAATAATTCACTTGAGGGCATTTTGAGTTTGAAATTATAATACAAAAGGCTAAGTGAAGATACCATTGCATGTATGGGGAGATACGGCATTAAAATCTATGTGAGAGCCTGGGCCAGATATACAGCATATGGAAGTTATCTGTGATGAAGTGTTCATAGATGTGGTCATCTAGGGAAAAGAGGAAACTAAGGTTGGGGCAATTAAGAAACCATGCACATTTCTGTAAATAAAAGTCAGCCATTTTGCTTAATATAAAGCTGGTCTGAGGCTTTCTGTGTGATGAAATATAAAATCATACATTCATACTGTCATTAAAAAGCATTCAAATACTATTCCATTTCATAAATGAGTAAATCTCTACTTGAGTATCAGAAAGCTATACTCTTGTTTTATGACGATGAATTCATTTATTGAAGAGGCATCTACCCTTTCATCCAATATTTTTTTGAGCCAATACAGTGTTCCAGGTACTGTTCTAGACCTGAGATCACAGAGTAAAGCAGGCAGACAAAAATCTCTGCTTTCCTAGAGATTATATTCTGATTGAGCAAGGAATAGAAACAATAAACAAATTTTAAAATGTATAAAGTATCATGAGATAATAAGTAGTGTAACAATAGATAAGTAATTATACATCTAATATTCAAAATAGGAGGATGGTATTTTGGATAGAGTGAGGGGTGGTCACCGAAGTCCACTCTGAAAACAAAACATATAAATAGAGTCCTGAATGAAGGGGGATAGGAGCCATGTAGATGTATGTAGGAAGAGCATTTCACAGTCCCTGAGTAGAAGCCTGCTTGGGTTGTTTAAGGAACAGCAAGAAGGCCAATGTGGCTGGAATGAGGCCTGTGAGGGGGAAGATTTGTAGGAGATGAGTTCAGAAACCAGACCGATCATATGCCATTTTGTAGATCATGGTGATGATGTCTTTATTAATAGATTCATCTCGAGGATGTCATTCCGCATCTTAAGATTTACACAGTGTTGTTGAAGAATGAAAATCACATTGAAAAAATCATAGGATTTATTCTCTATACTACTGATCTGACAAAGATTCTAAGGACTGGCAGACTTTAATCTTTATATTAATGTATTATGAGTATAATGGAATGCTTTCACATTTCTTCATGTATATTGACTTTTAAGAATTTGATTTTAAACAGATAGAGTGGTGACTCTTAAACTTTTTATTTATTTATTTATTTCCTGACGCAGCATCTTACTCCGTTGCCCTTGGTATGTGTAGTGGCATCATCATAGCTCACTGCAACCTCAAACTCCTGGGCTTGAGCGATCCTCCTGCCTCAGCCTCTCGAGTAGCTGGGACTACAGGTGCACACCACTATGCCTGGCTAATTTTTCTATTTTTGGTAGAGATGAAGTTTCTCTTTCTTATGCTGGTCTCGAACTCCTGACTTCAAGCAATCCTCCTGCCTCGGCCTCCCAAAGTGCTAGGATTACAGGCATGAGCCATCGCACCTTACCTAAACTTTTTATTTAAGCAGCAAAACCTTTTTCTTCAAATGACATCTTATCTGGACTCTGATATACAAAACAGACAAAAGTGGAGCTGCTTGAATTACAGCAGGGCAAGCAAACTTAGAACATACTCATCAGAGTCCTCCTTGCTCCTCCTACTGCCTGAGCTTCTGCCTCTCAAACTTAGGGCTGGGTAGTTCCTAAATTGAGCTCTGTTTCTGAATTACCTGGGGAATTTTTTAAATATGGGATTTCTGGGTCTATGCTGAACTGCTGAATCAGCATCCCCCAGGGTACATCGGGTGACTCTGTTGTTCATAAAACTTCAAAAGCAATGTTAATTTTCAAGCATGATGGGAAGCTACTGCTGTAGAATACGGTAGTTTTAAAACCAATGGTTAATAGAAGGCTGTACTGCTAGGTAGGCCTTCTAATGTAGGGAAATAGAGCTGAAGAACCTTAGCAGGACTTGAAGGCCAGAGCTCCCAATAGAAAACTAGCAAACAAGAGGGGTATGTTTCCTGGCTCAATAAATGAAATCAGCAAATGAAGAGAAAAGGGACAACAAACATGATTCAAATGTATCTCAGTAACAAGGAAGTGATATTAAATACTATTAAGAACTGGATTCTTCTTTCATAAATTTTATTTTTTTATTAGGAACAACGAAAGGCTCTCTTAATACCCTGGGAATAAGCAATATTGAACAAAATTTTTGACTTTTCAAAATAGATCTTTATAATTCATTAACTGACACTGTTGAGAAACTTTGTTTAGGGACTTTCTTTTAGACATTTTATCAATGAAGAATTTAAAGAATTTGAATTAGCAAACAACAGAATATTGCATAGATTTGGTTGGATTTGTAAAACAATCACAAAGGAAAAAGACTTCGTGACTCATGTATAATCTCTAGTGAACAGAAACAAAACCAGAAGTAAAAGAATAACAGAAGGGGGAAATATGTGCATTAAATATGACTTAAAGATATTAGTGTTTGTCATGTATAAAAAACTTTATCTTAATTTCTGAAAAACAAACACTTTAGAGATGTAATTTTTTACTAACAACAAAAATGTAAAATAAAGATGCTTTGGACCTACAGTTTTATATTTATGAAATTAGAAAAAAAATTCTGGAGGAGAGTGCAGTAAACAGTTACTTTATAGATGATGTAAATGGTACAATTTAGAAAACAATATGATAGTATAGAGTAAGTAGCAATAAACATATTTATTCAATTTGTTTCTGTAATTTCACTTCTCAGGAAATTTCAGGAAAAAGTTAAGAGCTATATTTGCAGTGGTGTTCATTGTAGCATTAGATATAGTAGCAAAAATATTGAGAAAACGCTTAAATGTTCAATGATACAGGACGAGTTTGGTAAATTATAATAAATTGCATGATGGAATTTTATGCAGCTTTTGAAAATCATAATTGTACAAACTAGGCAGAAACATGAAGAATATTTATTTTACAATGTTAGGCCAAAAAGTATACCATTTAGTGTGTTAAACAGAACTATAACTCTAAAAATTTATAAGAGATACTAGAAAATATTACTTAAAAATGAAAATAGTAGGATTTCAAGGTTAAGATGTATTCATTCCATAAATATTTGTTGAATGCCTGCATTGTGCCAGCAACTTGGATTACAACAGTAAATAAAACAGCTATGCCTGATGGCGCTAATGAAGATTAAGTCTATTTTTACCTTTATTTTCAAATTTTTCAATAATCTTATAGCAACTTTACATTTATAAATTTAATTATAAATTAGGGACAATAAATTAAAATGCTATGATTGTACTCTGCTTGTTATTTTCATCTGCTTACTTATCTTCAATACACATACATTTTGGTAGAACACAAAATGAAGCAATTTGTTTTATTTTTATGTAGTGAGCAGCACAAATGTTGGTTCTTCTGTTTCCTATTTTATTAATTAATTTATTTATTGATTTACTAAGTGATTGGTTTATTCTTTAAACAATAATGATAGAGTGCATGTGTATTGGCGCTATGATGGGTGCTAGGAGTACTGAGTAGGATAGATGCCCTCTGTTTTCTTACTCTGTTAATGGGCTTGCCACGTTATAATGCTGTTGTGGATCAGATTGTTCCATTAAAATGCCATTTTTGCTTCTACCACAAATGTTATCTTCTGAATGGAAAAGGATTCTGGATTTAGATAACAAGCACAAGGCATGCATTTTTATACCTTATGTATGTTTTACAACTTTAGCTGGAAAAAGGAATTCTGTTTTTTAACATGCTTAAGAAATCAGAGGTACTTTTATATTAAATACCTTGGGTGGCTTCCAAATTTCTTTTTAAATAAAGTAGGTCACACAAATATTGACAGTATTATAAACAAGTATAAAGAATACTGTGAAGTGGTATTTCAAGAGATAGCAAAATTGATCTTCCATGGAAAACTGTATTTCTGTCTTTAAGCTCTTAACGCTTTTCCCATTTCTAAGGGGGCGGCACTGACAACACCAGAGTGGCATGTGGGTTGGTGATTCTGTGTTTGTCTACAGACAAATAGGGAAAGAGAATACTGTAGATAACTATAGAGAATACTATGAAGCGGTAATTAAATGTTAGTGAAAGTAAAGTTGATCTACAGAAAACTGTATTTACTCCTGTTTCCCACTCCATCCTTTTTGGACGATATTGGCAGTATTGACAAAGCTGAGTGGCACATACGTTGGTGATTCTGGAATCTTTATTTCTACATGTTCTTTAATTTCATTGTCCTGACGTTGTCATCACTATAACAGTAGTGAAAGGGTAACTGTTTTTTTTAAACTTACATCTGCCAAGCTTCCTTCTGTTTTGGACTTTTATAAACTTACGGCTTTTAAAAATGATATTCTCAGCCTTCATTAATATCTAGATATTGGTTTTATTAAATTATTCAAAGATCCTTAAATTTAAATGTGTAGTTATTTATTTTAAGAAATTGGGGAAGACTTTAAAAGAAATACGGTTCTGTCGCCACTTTAAAATTGTAAAATGTTAATAGCTTTTGATTATGAATCTTATTACTATGACAGCTTTGGTCGATTCTTAAGGAATTTTCAACAGAGATCAGAAACAAAGAATATAATTAATTCAATCAACAAATAATTCTTGAGTGCCTAGCAACATTCCAGAACAACAGCAGAAATGTAAAAGAAGGGTGTCTGTGCTCAGGGAGCTTAAGGGCCATTTGAAATTGTCACAAATGTTTTTCTCTAGTGCAGCCTGAGTCTTCATGCAAAGAATGATGATTAAAATGTAATCTTTTAAACCATATTATTCTGTCAATAATTTATATTAATATCCTTGATTGGATTAGCACAAACCTATGCATCCTCCCTAGAAGACTTGTTTTAGGACCATATCTGAAAGTAAAAACAGTAGCTGTGATGTGCACTAAATCTAATACCCTTGGTAAGTTAAAATATGTAAAAAAATTTTGAGTGACTTTTTTTCCAAAAAAATTGAAGATCTGTTTATGTTAAATATGATCTATTTGCTGGATAAGGTATTTATAAAAATTAAGTTAAAATTAATATGTTCAGATATTTACATGCATGCTGCATTGGATGATTGAAAATATATTTTCCTAGTATTTGCAGAGATAATGCTAATTGAAGTTATACTTCTCTCATTTTTTTTTTTGCTTTTTAAAACTTCTGGCTACCCCCCACCCCCAAAATAAGCACATGAAAGTACTGCGTGTGGCTTGTTTTTAATTTCCATAGCTTTCAAGTAGAGATGTTGATGTTTCAAGTCCATTAGAGGCTCAGCATGGTGTCACCATTCCTTTATAAGTAGTTTGCATATTTAGAGAGAGGTCTCCCCTAGAGCAAGAGAAGATGGAGAACACAAAGAAAGGTAATTAATTTTGCAGCAGGAGATTTAAGGAACTCTAATTCTGGTATTCAGAATAGAGTTAATATTAAGAAGTGGACAATAATCTTGGATACATTTTGAGATAATAGAACTGAAAATCTAAGAATGACTTTAGCTAAGCTGTTGGATATCATGCTGGATATTAACACTGGCTAAAGAATAAAAAATTTTCAACCTTGAGAGAAAGATAATAAGTATTCTAAAAGATCAGAATTCTCTTTTAACTAATAACCCCAGCTTCTATTTGTCAGATCTTTATTTGAGCTTCAAATCTGTATAAAGACTGATATGCTTTCCCCTTTTTCAAAAACGGTTTCCACTTCGTCTGTATAAAATCCTAATTCCTATTTAGTTATCCCCTGCCTGGTCTTGAATAAACACTAGAAGGAACAAGCTAGCGGATATTAAAGATACAGGGTAAACAGATGTAAAATATGACAGCAATTGAGGAGAAGATCTTTTTCAGTCTGCAGCAGAAGGAAGTCTGACCCTTAGAATTACTGAAATTTATGGTGATACCAGAAAAATGGAATGATGGTTGTTGAAGATTGCAGTTACCCAAATGCCACAAGTCCTTTCACTCTTCTTCATGATCCCATTTCCTAATCATTTTCTCTGTGTGCTTACTTGATCTTTCTCTTTTCTTTACATCTGTCTTTAAACTGGGGGCTGCAATTGCATCCGGCTTACACACTAAAGGTTTGACTGCCACTGAGTTTGGAGGCATTTTGAGTCATCTACAATAGATAAGTGGTGGTGAGGGCAAAATTTATGCATTTTTAATATCAATTTTGTGTCTTGTATATTAAAATTATATTCAGACGTACTGTACATCTGCTTCTCTTTGATCAGTATTTCTGTCTCATCTGCTGTTAGCCCTCTGGTCTGGAACTGATTAGGGAAAATTAGTGGGGCCATCTGGAAACATGAGCAACTTGAGTTTCAGTCCGATTTCTAATACACATTTTGATTGATGCTAATTATATGGTTTATTTCATTAATTATTTTTCTGACTATTTATTGTTAGAAAAGAAAATACTAATCTAAAATGAATTGTTTTCAAAGGCTTTGGATCTGGCTGCCCTTTCCACAGAGCATTCTCAGTACAAGGACTGGTGGTGGAAAGTGCAGATTGGAAAATGTTACTACAGGTAAATTTTTTATTATGTGTGAAGGGCTTAGAAGTGACAATATATTTCAGAGTCTCAAATCGGTATGTATGTTTGTGTGTATATATTATATATATGTATATATTTTTTGATAGATTTCCTCATGGAGAAGTGAGAACTGTATCTTTGGCTTACTTGAGAAAGCATTTACTTAACAATCACATGGTAGCAATAAGAACCTCTAGAATAATAAAAGTCTAGAGCTGGGATGGGAAAGTTTTGAGACCATAAGGCCCAACTCCCCTTTCCAGATTAGGAAGCTGAGGCCAGAGAGTGACTGTGATTTGCATTAGGGGCTACTTAGTAAGAGACCTGGGACTAGAACTGAGTCTGCTAATTTCTAGTCCTGTCCTCTTGGCGATCAAGTCTTTTTATTTACACTGATGTCTCACATCTGTGAAGCACGTTACAGTTAAGAGATAGTTCATATGTTACATCATCTCTCTTAAATCTCATAGCACCTTGGAGGTATTACTAGTTACTATTTTTAATCCTTTTCCCAGATAAGAAAAATTGAACCTCATAAAGATAAAGTGACTTGTCCAAATTCACATAGCTATTAAGTGGCAGAGCAAGAATTTGAGCTCATCTTTCTGATGCCAGTTCTCCTACAATTTCCGCAATGCCATATTTTTTCTCTAGGACCTAAATATTCCTACATTCACTTAATTGTTTAAGTACATTTTAAAGCAAATTAACTGAGAGATCAGAAAAGCTGTAATTGATTTTATGGATATTTATATAGCAACTATTAATAGTAAATAAGATCTAAACCTTGTTGCTGATATTGAAATGCATTTAGAGTATTTGGAAAAATAGAGACAAATGCACAATTATATTTTATAAAGGTAAATTATTATTCAAAAATAAGGTAGACTTTGGTTACTATGAGCACTCATCGATATTTATGAACTTTGTCATTCAAACACTGCAAGGAAAAGGAATAATATAAATGGAATAAAAAGGATGTTTATTGTTCTGCTTTTGAAATTAAGACTACTTTCCATTTACATATTTCACATAGAACTCTAAAGTATTTTTTCCTGCTGCTAGATGGAGGAAGTGTTTTCTGCTAAAAGGTAATTTTAGACCATTATAAAACATTAAATTCTTATGAATATAATTGCTAGAGACAAATTTTGAAACCTTGAGCTTCCAAGCAAAACCTTCAGAGATCTTTAATAATTAAAGGAATGCACGACTCTGATTCCTTTTGCCATCAATTTATGATGGCATTTAAAAGCATGTACCTTGTCATATTAAATAATCATTCTTCTCTGTTATTGAACACCTGCTCATCATTATTACATACTCTGTATTCATTCATTCGCACATTCATTCATTCACTCAGTAAAATATTTAATGAGCAGCTGCAGGCACTAGGGTTACGAAGATTTATTAGATCATCCCTTATTTGAAATGATTTACAATAGCATGGGGGAGAGATGATAGGAAATAATTATAGGTTGAGTAACCCTTATCCAAAATGCTTGGGACCAGAAGTGTTTCAGATTTTGCATTTTTTCGGATTTTGGAATATTGTCATATACCTAATGAGATCTCTTGGGGATGAGACCCAAGTCTAAACACTTTCTTTGAACATGGCTTATTCTTTCTTTGCACAAGAATTCATGGGTAAATCCCTCTTCGATAGTACTAGAAGTTATTTCTTGAGGATGCAATAACAAAAAACATATGGTTCATATTTTCTTCCTTTCTTTGGCTTCCATATAGCTCAGTATCTCTGGTTGCATTTTTGTCTGTTTTTTAATTTGTTTTTCCTCCCATATTAATTTTTTTAAAAAAAATTCTGTTTCATATTCTTGCTCTATATGTGTCTTTTTATTGTAATTTCTTCTCAATCATTTTTGGAAAGAGGCAAGTTGTTAGATAAAAATATACAGACTCTCATGTAATTTACATTCATGGAATTCAGTGACTTTGTCATAGGTTTAGGACTTGCATGTTCAGTTGATGTTATGTACAGAGATATGTTGTTTTCAGGAATTTTAGAGCTCTTTGATGACATTTTATAAATACTTTTTGTGAAGTCTGTGGGACCTTTGAAGAGGCAGGGGCTTCTGCCACATCACGTATCTTCTAACTTTAGGCTAGTCTTTTGGGATCACTTTTAATCCCTGTAATCCCAAGGCCTCCAACAGCTATTTGGGTATCATATCAGCCACACCAATGCCTGAAGTTTAGGTTATGAAAAATAATCAAAGCTATTTTTTAAACCTTTAAATGAAAGTAGCACAATGGAACATATTGTACGTCATTCTGATTTTATTTCACAAAATAAAATGTTGTCATATCTAAGTAGCTCTTAGATGGCTAGAAATGAGTGGTTATGAGAGAGCCTGACAGATCTATTAAGGACAGGCTGAATGAAAGCTGTGTGTACTTTACTGCCTGATTCAGTGGGAACAAAATGTTTCGTGGGCAGAAGAGGCAGGAACTGACATCAGGATAGTCATATTTAGGCGAGGAGCAAATCTCAGATTCATAGACTAGGACAATCGGTAGCAGATACCTAATAAAGGAAAACGAAAGAAGATTTCTTAGAATAATAAAATGGTATAATTATATTACTCAAGTGGTAATTATCACTTACGTCAAAATACGGATAGCTTTTAAAATGGGCTTTTGTCTTAGAGCGGATGTTTTCAAGGAAATGTCATCTTTCAGTACTTCCAGTAAAATGGAGACTCTAAGCATTTATTCAGGTCACTTGCCATATGTCCCCCTGATCATAAGCTCTTTGGGTGGTGAACTGATGTGACCTCGCTTACTGGCAGCTATTAGTCTTAGTCCTGCTGTGACTAGGCTTCAGACAGACTCTTTAAACACCATTTGGGGGTTAGAAGCTGGTCAGTATGGGAGCTAGGCAACTTATTGCTAAACAGTATAAACATATATGTTAATACGTGTGTGTGTGTGCGACATTGCCTTCTTTGGTACATGCTTACCTTTATAGATGTAATTTGTCTCTATTCATATTCTCAGAATATCATGTAGTATTTATTTTTAATGTCTAATTTTTAAAATTGCCGTTCATAGGTTAGGAATGTATCGTGAAGCAGAAAAACAGTTTAAGTCAGCCCTGAAGCAGCAGGAAATGGTAGATACATTTCTCTACTTGGCAAAAGTAAGTAAATCTTTTAAATTTAAGTGAAATCTGTCTCCTCAGAATAAATGTTTCAATTCTGACCATTGCATGGGGAGAGTTAACAGTTTCTTCAGGAATATTTGACAAGTTACTATGTTGAGATTTAACTTCTTTTCTTTATAGCAAAGGAAAAAGTGAGAACATATGCAGGGTCTCAGAAAAATTGATTACCATGAAAAATAGAAAACCCCTTTGAAAGATTGCCCATTAGGACAGAAGAAAATACCATAGGCTCACTTCCCCATAGGAAACAGGCCCCAGAGAGCCCTTCTTTTCTGCAGCACATTTGGCTACTACCTGAGCAGGTTGTGGAGAACAGGGACCATGTTTACGTAGGTCCTTAATTACCTAGCTCTGCCATAATAATAAAAATAATACTTCCCTTTTATTGAGCACCTGCTCAGTGTAAAGCATTTTATCATGTATCTTCTATATGCAGTTTAATTTAACCCTGGCAATAACCCTGAAAGGTGGGTTTTGTCATTTGACTTAGAGTAGGTTTTTAGGGTCATTTGGCTATTAAAAGCCAGCTTTCAAACCTAGATCTTTCTAACTCCAGAGCCTAGTCACGGCCACATAGTGCCACCCATGGCCACAGCCGAAGTGACGGGCCACCTAGACTTTTCAATACTGTAGTAAAGTTACTTCTTGGCCCACACCAAGGCTACTTTGAAAGGAAAACATACAATGAAGTGGTGGTTATTACATCATTTTGCTGTATCATTTAGAGTTTTTTAAATTAAAAAATGTGGTAAAGGATATTCAAAAAAAGATGAGATATAAAAGGAAGGGCTACTCATTCCTATATATGGTAATAAAAATTAACATACTAAAAAGAAACGAAGTGAAAATTATACTATATAAGTTTACTGTGCTGGTCTTAGTATGTTTGTAGCAGTTTTCAAAAATGTTTGAAACTATCTGGTATCTAAATTTATCTTCTATATATTATATATGTATATATATAGAGAGAGAGACCTTAAATTCTTAAAGTTTCTAAGCATGGTAAAAAGAAAGAGACAGCTTGAAATTAAGCCTCAGGTCATCCTATTTGACTATCATTTTCTTAATTAGCATTTACCATGTGGTTGAAAAAAATGTGCTTGGCATCTTTAACTATTGTTGAATACATGGTTTCACCTATTTTTTCATAAGTTGATTTTTTAAATCCATTATTGCCTACATGACTATAAAGAAGTGAAATTTACATGTTTCCTTCATTATGTGAATGGATGGTTGCTATGTAAAAGGGATCAAGCAGATTTTAGGAACAACATTGTTTCTTAAAATTTTTAATTGGTAATTTAAAAATTATTAAATATTTTATTACTTAGTATATCATTATTTATTATTTTAAAAAGCAGTTCAGAAGTGTATAAGGTAAAAATTGAAAATTTTTTTTTCCATACTTCTCCCTCTAATCTCAGACTTCAGTGGTAAATACTGTAAACAGTCTTCTCTCATATCCATTTGGGCCTTTTCAAAGTACAACCTGACTGTTTAGAAAGTGGATCCAAAATCCTGAAGAAAAGTGTCATAATCCTGTGTTTCCATATGTAAAATCATAATTCTCTGTTTTAGAAATTCCTGTTAAGCATGTAGGTTATCCACGCTAACGTTCTAATTGCTGACGAAGTGGACACCATCAAGTGCTAACTTGCCCCATACCTCACAAACCTGTATGCCCTCTATTTTGAAGGGGGCTTCTCCAAGGCCACCCTCTCCACTGCTGCTCTCTCTCAGACCTTGTTCCGTGGGTCATCCCCTCTTTCTCCAGCATCCTCAACGTCAGTCTCCTAACTGGTTCCTTAATGCCAGCCAGGAGACATACTCATCATGTCTGTTCTATCCTAAAATGATTTTCCCTTGATCCTTGTCTAATTACTGCTCAATCTCTGTGACAACAGTAAGCCCACAATAAGCTTCATACACAACAAGAGGAGACAACACTATAACATCATTATTAGAAATTATTCCTGAACATTTGTAAACTTGTCATAACAAATACTGTTATTTTAAGAACTGATGCTTTTATTGAAATGTGTCATGCTTTTTAGGTTTACATCTCGTTGGATCAACCTATGACTGCTTTAAATCTTTTCAAACAAGGTTTAGATAAGTTTCCGGGAGAAGTAACCCTGCTCTGTGGAATTGCCAGAATCTACGAGGTAAGGTTCATATTAATGTTATTATTTTTTTATTGATATAGTGATTGTACATATTTTTTGGGTACATGTAATATTTTAATGCCTGTATACAGTTGTGTAATGATCAAATCAGGTGATATCCATAACCTCAAACATTTATCTTTTCTTCGTGTTGGGAACATTACAATTCTTCTCTTCTAAGTATTTTGAAATATATAATAAATTATTAACTATAATTTCCCTGTTGTACCACCAAGTGCTAGAATGTAATCCTTCTATCTAACTGTATTTTTATACCCCTTAACTAACATCTCTCCTTCCTCCCACCCCCATTCCCTACCCAACCTCTGGTAACCACCATTCTATTCTCTACCTCCGTGAGATCCACTTTTTTAGCTCCCACATATGAGTAAGAACATGTGATATTTGCTTTAATGTGCCTGTTATATTTGACTTAACATAATGACCTCTAGTTCCACCCAAGTTGCTGCAATAACAGGATTTCATTCTTTTTCATGGCTGAATAATATTTCATTGTGTATGTATATCACATTTTCTTTATCCATTCATCTGTCAATGGACTTTTAGGTTGATTCTGTATCTTGGCTATCGTAAATAGTGCTGCAATAAACATGGGAGTGCAGATGTCTCTGATATGCTGATTTTCATTCTTTTGGATATATACCCAGCAGTGGTATTGCTGGATCATATAGTAGTTCTATTGTTAGCTTTTTGAGGAGCCTCCGTACTGTTTTCCATAATGGCTGTACTACTTCACATTCCCAACAAAAATGTATGAGCGTTTTCTTTTCTTCATGTCCTCACCAGCATTTGTTATTTTTTGTCTTTTTGATAATAGTGAATCTAACTGGGGTGAGATGATACCTTATTGTAGTTTTGATTTGCATTTTCCTGATGATTAGTGATGCTGATTGAGCATTTTTTCATATACCTGTTGGCCATTTGTGTGTCTTCTTTTGAGAAATATCTGTTCAAATCTTTTGCTGATTGTTAAAATGGATTATTTGTTTTTTTGCTGTTTTGTTTGTGCTCCTTATATATTCTAGTTATTAATCCTTCATCAGATGAATTTACAAATATTTTCTCTCATTCTGTAGGTTGGGTCTTCACTTTGTTGATTGCTTCCTCTGCTGTGCAGAGGCTTTTTAGCCTGATGCAATCCCAAATGTCTGTTTTTGCTTTGGTTGCCTGTTCTTCTGAGGTCTTACACAAAACATCTCTGCCCAGACCAATGTCCTGGAGCGTTTCCCCAATGTTTTCTTATAGTAGTTTCATAGTTTCAGGTCTTAGATTTAAGTCTTTAATCCATTTTTATTTTATTTTATTTTTGTGTATGGTGAGAGATAGGGATCTAGTTTTATTCTTCATCATGTAGTTATCCAGTTTTCCCAGCACCATTTATTGAAAAGACTTTCCTTTCCCCATTGTATGTTCTTGGTGCCTTTGTCAAAGATGTGTTGATTGTAAATGTGTGGATTTATATCTGGGTCCTCATGCTGATTTGATTACTATAGCTTAGTAAGTATATTTTGAAGTCAGATAGTGTGACGCCTCCAGCTTTGTTCTTTTTCCTCAGGATTCCTTTAGCTATTCTGGGTCTTTTGTGGTTCCATGCAAATTTTAGGATTGTTTTTTCTATTTCCGTGAAGAATGTCATTGGTATTAATATTTTGATAGAAATTGCCATATTGTTTTAAAAGTTGTAAAATTGAGGTTATGTGCCACTTAAGTAAGCTCATAGTCCCTTGGGTTCCTAGTTAGCAGAACAATTTATAAAATTATGATTGTTGGCCTCTGGTTTACCATTAAAATAAGAGATTTTAATGTATGCATTTAGTCAAACTGAGTTTTTATTATGGAGTATTTCAGACACACAGAAGAGCATAGAGAATGGTATAAGATAGGGATTTAAATTATTTTCCCTGTATGGCTAGCCTGTTGTCCCAGCACATTTATTGATTCTTTCCCAAGATTTATAGTGTCAAATATGATTTTTTTTCCATATATGGTGGATATGTTTGGGACTTTTTGTTCTATTCCATTGGACTGTTTGTCTACCCTTATGCCAACATTATACCACCTTAATTACTATAGCTTTATAATACTATCTGGTAAAGTTCATCTTTATCAGGAGTGTCTTGATTATTTTAAACTTTTGCTTATTCTTGTAAATTTTAGAGTCATGTTGTCAAATTCCATGAAAAGTCCCATTGGTATACCTTTCCTGCTGCCTAATTACTATAGCTTTACAATAATTCCTGATATCAGGTCAGGTAAAGTCTACCACCTTACTCTTCATAGTTGGTTATTCTTGGCTCTTTGCTCTTCCATACTGATTTTAGGATTGACCTGTCAAGAACCATTAAAAAACCCTGCAGGCATATTGATTAGAATTATATTGAATATATCAATGATGAAAGGTGGGTGGGTGGGCTGCCTTTCTTCCCATTCTCAGTCATGATATAACTCTCACATTTACTTAGATCTTCTTTTTTGTCCCTCAATGAATATTTTGTAATTATCTCCAGAAAGATGGTGTGTATGTGTGGGGGGGGGAGGTCCCCCAAACTACCCTGAGATTCAGTGATTTACTAGGACTCCCAGTACCCAGCATGCAGTTGTACTTATAGTTAAGATTTATTAGAGCAAAAATATAAAAAGCAAAATCAGTAAAGGGAAAAGGCTCACAGAGAAAAGTACAGAAGCAATCAGGTGCAAGCTTCCAAGAGTCCTCTCCCAGTGGAGTCACACAGGTCACAATTCTTCCAGCAACAAGTTGTGACAACTCATGAGAAGTGATGTCTACCAGGGATGCTCCTTAGAGACTTGGTATCCAAGGTTACTACTGGAGCTGGTCGTATGAATGTGCTCTGCCTATCACGTACCAAAGTTCCAGAATCCCAGAAGTAAGCAGGTGTTCAGCACAAACCACACTGTCTGTAAAACAATTTAGGTGTAGCAAGCCACCGTTATCATTTGGAGAAAGTTTTATATCAATATAAGGAACTACCCAAGTTCTCAGATGCAGGCCTTTCTCAGAATAGTGATCTCAGGCTGCTTTGTTTGCATATTTTTTGCACAGATGTATTCCTAGGAATAACTGTGAATGGAATTCTTATTTTTTTCCTCTTGTATTTTCTATGTGATTATTTCTGGTGATACAGTTTGGATATTTGTTCTGTCCAAATCTCATGTTGAAATTTGATCTCCAGTGTTGGAGGTGGGGCTGAGTGGGAGGTGTTTGGGTCATGGGGGCAGAGCCTTCGTGAATGGCTTGGTGCCTTCCCCATGGTGATGTGTGAGTTCTTGCTCTGTTAGTTCACATGAGAGCTGGTTGTTTGAAAGAGCGTGGGCACCCCCCCCTTCTCTCTCTTGTTCTTTCTCTTTCCATGTGGCACGCCTGCTCCCCCTTCGCCTTTTGCCTTGTTTGGAAGCTTCCTGAAGCCCTCACCAGAGCAGATGCTGGCGCCGTGCTTCTTGTGCAGCCTGCAGAAATGTGAGCCAAATAAGCCTCTTTTCTTTATAAATTACCCAGTCTCAGGTATCCCTTCATAGGAAAGCAAAACTGACTAAGACATGGTGAATAGGAATGTATTACTTTTTTTATAGTTGATTTGATACTAGCACCTCTTTAAATTTTAAGACCTTGTCCATAGGTCTCTTTGATATTCTAAGTAAATAAAATAATTATCATCAGCAAATATACAGTTTTCATCTTTTCATTTCAATTATTTTACTGCTTTTTAAAAATATATCTTATCGTTTAGGACTTCCAATATAATATGAAACAGAGAAGCATCTCTGTTCTTTTTAAATTCTTTGAAAATTCTAGGTATGATATTTTGAAATCATTTTCTTAAAAAAGAATGGAAGATGTTAATATTTGCTATATCTAGGTGATAGTATGTGAATGATTTTTATTTTCTTCTTTATGCTTTCTGTATTTCCTAGGTTTTTCATAATGAACATACATTACTTTTTAAATGAAAAAATACTATTTTTAAATTGCCTAGAAAAATGTTTCCCTTTTGAAATATAATTTTGATAAATGTATAAATAGAAGACTTTGATCAATCAATAAAAATATTTTATCAACATCTCTGTCTTTACTTGTTGTGACCATAAATTGAATATGAGCAAAACTTTGACCAAGAAACTTAGAAAGGAAATAAAACAGAAGTGATTTTTGAAATCAGTAGAATTTATGCTAGTTCCAGTGGTGACTATCCTGATGTAATCTGAGCTCTTTGACCTTTAGGATCTGCCTTCTGCATGTTCAGCCCTTTTGCCCTTCTCTTCTCAGGCAGGAAGTGCTGGCAGAAAGAGCTAAAGAGCTATTATACCTTTAACAGTGTGGGTGCTGGTGGGCAGAATTCTTTCCAAGCCTCTGTTATAATTACTGTTGCTATGGCATTGATAGGAAGTGGCTCTGAGGGGATTCTTTAGTCAGCTACCTTCTTCCTTTCCCAGGTCTGAGTTGAGTTTGCACTTGAAGGGAAGAAAGGAGTAGAAAGGAAAGCATCCTCCTTGTAGGGACAGTATTTCATGCACAAATAGGGTAACCAAGGAGTAAGCACCGACTTAAATAGATGGTTGGAGTATTTCCCCGTGGATTTACATAGTTAATTTCCTTTGTGCCAAAGTTTACCACACCAAAGTCAGATTTCCAGTGTATTCTTTTTCTCTTTATGTAACAAAGGATTTAGAGTTAATGAGTAAAGTTGGTTTCTTAGTGTTGTAGCCTACCCTGTGTATGCCTTCAGGGATTTTCTGATATATACCATGCTTGTCTCTGGAGGGTTTCTCTTCCTTTATGTTCTGTTCTTTTTATTTATCACTTTCATTTTTTGTATTGTACCTTTTAAATATTTCCCATTTTAAAATGAACTTGTTGTACTGCCTATTGTTCATTGCTTGTTTTGTGCAGACACTTGCTAAAAATGATTCATCTGTGCTAAATTTCTTCGGTAGTGGTTTTAATTTTTCTTGAGGTATTCATTAATCCATTTGAAAGAAGGGCCTTTATTTTAGCTGTCCTTTGTTGAAAGGTGTTTGAAATTAGAAACCTTACCCTGGAAATGTTATTCCAGTGGTCCTCAAACTTTACTGTGTATGAAAATTACCTTGAGAGTGAATCAGAAGTCCTAAAAGGTGCGACTCAGGCATTTGTATTTTTAACAAGCTTACTAGGTGATTCTGATGCATAACAGAGTTTGAGAACTACTGCAACAAGCACTTCTTAAATTATTTGCAATTTTATTTTAAATAATTAAAAATCTATAGATTTTTATCTATATTTTGTGAATTGATTAAAAAATAGCCACTGAAAAATCACTTAAATGGTAAGTTTATTATATGCTTGAACAGATATTTACATACTTGAAAATGTTATTTTAAATCTACATTAATAAAATCTAGTCTATAGCTAGTATAATTTAAACAGTTCTGATGTAGGAATAAATTAAAGGACCAAAACAGAGTTCACATATGTTCATATATACGAAAATTTAGGATGTGATAAAAGTTACCTATTAAGCCAATTGTGTTATTGGATTATTGAATAAGTAGTTTAAAAATAGAGCTGGATATGAGTAATGATTCTTATACTAAAAGAATCTGGCTGGGTGCTGTGGCTCATGCCTGTAATCCTAACACTCTGGGAGGCCGAGGAGGAAGGATTGCTTGAGGCCAGGAGTTCAAGACCATCCTGAGAAAAAGTGAGAGAGCTCTTCTCTACAAAAAATAGAAAAACAGATTAGCCATGTATGGTGCCCCACACCTATAGTCTCAGCTACATGGGAGGCTGAGGCAGGAAGATTGCTTGAGCCCAGGAGTTTGAGGCTGCAGTGAGTTATGATGACACCACTGCACTCTAGCCTGGGTAACAGAGTGAGACTCTGTCTCAAAAAGAAAAAAAAAAATTCATTATTGTCAGATTTAAAACTTCAGACAATGAAGTCATGAAAGTTCTGGAAGAAAACCCAGATGAGTTATTTGTATAAACCGAAATGGGGAAGATTTTTGTAAGCATGACACAAAATCAGAAAACCTTATTAGGAAAGTTTGATAAACTTGAGAATATAAAAGTTAAATTTCTTACGTAGCAAAAACAAAAATACAAACCAAACCAAAACAAAAGGTATAACCAAAACAAATATCAAACAGGGAAAACGCTTGCCATACCTGGGACAGACAAAAGACTGCTTTTAATTTCCTCAATTTACACATTGCTTAAAAATTGCTGAAAATGGGAGATTTACACGCACATGCACACACACAAATGCCCATGCACCTGCACCTATAAATTCTTTTATTTAGTTAAGAATGTAAACACAGAAATTAGGTATTTCTTCTGAGCAGTTATGGCTCAACATATCATGGTTTGGCTTTCCCGTAGGCTCTTACCTTCCTGTCAGTCTACACTGTGGCCATCAACCCTCTCCATGCGTATAAAACCACCCCGGATGAGATGGTTCCAGCTGCATTTTGACTGTACCACCACTACACCATGCATGTATTGATGGAACGCCATGCAGAAGTAAAACAGAACATGAAGTAAAGCTTTTAGTTTTGATATGGAAAGACAGCTGAGACACTGAGAGTGAGAAAAATAAACCGTATGTTAGAATGAGTCTGTTTATGGTTAAAGCATGCATACCCGTATGTGTGCTTATATATGAACAAAATTTCTTGAAGAATACTCAGGAAACTATTAACAGAGCCTCTGCCCACTGGGATTTGGAGAGGGGGTTTTTACTTTTAATTTGGTACCCTTTTGTAATGTTTAAGTTTATTTGGCATAAGCACATATTTTGTAAGTTTATAAAACTTAATTGAAAAACTATATAAAAAGTTGTCTACAAAATAAGTGTTTCAGTCTAAAATTCCTTAAGATTGCATAAATTTGCGTGCCCATCAGTCAAGTATATAAATATTCTAAGGTCATTTTATAAAAGCCTCGAACCCAATGGCTACTGAGGCTGGAGTCTTCTTTGCCTTGGGCATTGCTACCTTTGTAGGCTATGACACGGAAGCCTTGCACTGTGGGATGCATTTGTCTTTGAACAAGAATTTCAAATGTAAAGCACATAAAAGATTTATATAAAGCATGGGTTTGGATCAACTGGTGAATGTTTTTGTTAGGGTTTATGGGACTGATAATCACCTGTGTAGACTGAGAACCAACTGAGAGAGAGATACAAGAAGACAAATGAAGGCCAAACCATTAATCTTATTACTGGTAGAAGCAGAATTGGAGCATGTGGCATTAGAGCTAGGGCCAAAAGTACTTAACAGCCTTCGAAGTCTAAGTTAGACAGACTAATCCACCCTGTTACAGACATGGCTATGTGACCTACAGACTTTGACCACTCAGGGAGAGCCTGTTATTTTTCATAAAAATACGTTATTTATGTTAACATGTTATAGGTATATGACATGTTATTTAGAATGAGTTAATTGAGAAATGTTATTAATTAATCTGAGTAAATTAATAAATGTTTTAAAATATCTCAGTTTCAATTTCTAATATCAATCTATTATAGATAACCTATATAAACAAAACTTCTTTGGAATTCTCAGTTTTTAAAACTTTCGAGGGATCTTGAGACCAAATAGTTTGAGAATTTCTGTTCTAGCACAAACATGAGAAGTTAAGAAAAATTTGAAAGTTGTTTAATTCTTGTTTATTAATTTTTTAATATTAGTATCCAGATGTACTAAATTTGGTGCTAAGAAAAGGTACACCACATGACCTTGCTTTAAAGGAAATTACTGTATTTCATGGATTCTAAAAACATTTTTTCCACATTTTAACGCCTCTGAAATCGTGATACATTTTTAAATGGATAGCATCTTTTGATGTTTGTGACCAAGTGTCTTCTGTCAGGTAGTTGTCAGAGTCTGTGTGTATGGAAACTTGATCATTATTCCTGGCAGCGTAGTGAACTTGGTAGTTATGCCTAAATGTTGCCTGAGAGCTTTTGTTGACACCTGCTGGTAAGATCAAGAAAGCTCAGGCATTAGCATAGCAGAATGACTGTCAATAGCTTGGAGGAAAGTCCTGGAGACAATAGTGGAGCACACTTATAAGAAATGGTAAGAGTGGATTTTAAATGTTCTCATCACAAAGAAATGGTAAGTATGTGAAGTGATGGATATATTAATTAAGCTGATTTGCTCATCCCACAATGCGTACATATATTGAGGCATCACATTGTACCCCCTAAATACATACAATTATTATTTGTCAATTAAAAAAATACCGTAGCACCAATGCATGGAAACGCCTAGACATTGATGACTAAGTCAAAAAGAGATTCAGAAGAATTTGACTGCATGCAAAAGAATACTATATTCAATTTATTTTGGTTATGTGTATATACTTTATATGAAGTATGCAAAAAAGTGATCTGTGTCTGAGTACATCTAAATAAGTCTATCAGTAAGTATCAAAAATTCTATGTTTAAACTGTGTGGTACCTATTACAATCAATGGAATCTCTTGTATTTGATAAAAGATGATGAACATCTAACAAAAAATGTGAGTCCTGATATGGTAAGAACAAGTAAGTGGTTCAAATAATAAATGCTGTGAAAGTTGAGAGGCAGAAGAGAGCGATGTGAAGTGAGGGCACTAAGGGAATCTTCTTGCAGGATGTGGAGCCTTCACTGGACTGGGCCTTGGAGGTAGACTTGAGAAACGTAACATTCGTTAATGATATTAGAAGCCTTGGTTTATGATTCTCAGTATTTTAGAAAGAGTATATAATAACTGTAGAGGGTTTCTTTAGTTTTTAATTTTGTATGTATTTCTGAACATAGTCTGGGTTGCTGTCGTTTCTTTCCTGGACTCTTGATCTTGCTGCTACCATTCTTCCCTATTTTGGTATGTCCTGCATGTAGCAGCCAACTTATTCTTTAAACATGCAAATATGATTATGTTCTTCCTCTGCTCTTAATCCTCTAATGGTGTTCTCTCAACTTAGAAAAAAAAAATCCGACAAAGGCCCTGACTGCCACTCTGATCTCCTTTTGTGCCACTCTCCTTCTTTCCCGCCTCACTTGCCTTGGTGTGCTTCTTCATACGTGATGCGTGTGTGCCCGTCTCAGGCTCATACATTTGCTGTTCCCTCTGCTCAGAGTGTGCCTCCCCGGATATGCTCAGGTCTTGATCCCTTACTTTACTCAGGTCTGTCTTCAAATAGCACCTCCTTCGAAGTGACCCCTGCAACCACCCCATCTGAAGCAGCACCCACTCCCCTTACCCTGCTCTGTTTTTCTTCACATCCTTTTTTCTTACCTGACATCATGTTACACATTTGCTCCTTTGTCTTGCCCACCAGATACAACCTCCGTGAGGAAAGTGACCTTGTCTTTTTGTGCATATTGTGTTCCCAGAACAGTCCGGCATGTTGAGTCAGGCTCTCGATAAGTATGTGTGAATGAATGGATTTAGATCAGTCAGAAAAAAACAGTTTCTTGTCCAATATTAATAAAGTATTGCTCTTCTGTCTTGATGGAGAATAGGAAATGAACAATAGTTCATCGGCAGCCGAATACTACAAAGAAGTTTTGAAACAAGACAGTACTCATGTGGAAGCCATTGCATGCATTGGAAGCAACCACTTTTATTCTGACCAGCCAGAAATAGCTCTCCGGTTTTACAGGTGCGCTTTACGTTCAAGTTGTAGAACTACTTTCCTGTGAAACAATAGCAAAGATGCAATGAAAATGTAGAGAAATAATGTAGGTCATGTCTGAATGAAACTAATGATAACATAGGCCATGTCTATATGAAACTAAAAATTCCAACACCCAGATATTTTATGAACATTAAAGTGACATCCAATAATTTGGAAGCGTGCAGATGTCTGGCATCTTGCAGAAACGCACCTGGATAATTGACTGAGTTTTTAACCCCATGTCATTGTATGAGTTAGCTATTTCATCATGAACCAATAATAGTTTAATAGTTACTTAAAACACTTCTCATCATCACTGCCTCCATTAATACCACTAAACAGAGAGACACTGAAACCAAAATAGTGAAGAGATTTGCAAAGAGCAGTTGACCTTGTGTTCTGAACCTTGATGAGGACCTGAAACAGGATCCCCTGTTTTGTGAAGTACTGTCAACTCTTGTTCAAATATTTTTTTTGAATTCTAAATAAATTATTTTCACTGGTGCTCTTTTAAGTACAAACTTATCCTGTATAGGGCTTCTGAAATTAATTTTTAAATTATGACTTCCTCTGTAGCCCCTTGGATAATATATAAAGAGACGACTGGCAGCTGACAAGAGTTCTTTCCAAATATATGTTGGAGGCATTAAAATGCAATAATACAAACGCTATCCTGTGCACATGCAGCTGACTCTACTCCCCCACCCCCAAAGTGGGTCATGGGTTTCTCAGGGCAGCTGGGCTGGATTTTCATTTGCTTATTTGAACTCTCTTGCCCTTTGTCCCTGGGGATTAATGATCCATAGAAGCAAGTGGGGCTCTTGAGCTGCGGCGTGAGAGCTAAGTAGATAATGCAGGGATCCCCTGATGGTCTTGTCTTTCTCGGTAGAAGCTCATCAAAGGTCAGTAGACACAGCTTAATTACAAATTACAGATAGCCAAAAACAGGATCCAACTCTGCTGAAAACTTAGAAGGAAATGCTAAACGCAGCCTTCAAATTAGATTAGGGGGTCTTAGGAATTTACCCGATGGGCACGAAAGCTTCGTAAAGGTAAACCGTGTAGATTTTACTTTATGTGACTATTTATTTCTTATTTTTTGTTCTCTAACAAAGTGTTTGGGGAAAAAACTGAGATAAGTTGTTTCTGATCTTGCCTCTGGACACATTCCCCATGTAGCACCATTATGAAAGAGATGCTTTTGCATTTGCTATAAATGTTTTCATTTACTATAACACTTTGTTTTTATATTCTTTGGGAGTGTTAAAAATTATAAGATGAATTCATTTCTAACTTTGTAAAATATGTGTATGTGTCTTAACATTTGTAAAGTTGGTCCGACACCAAAATTTGTGTGTTGTTTTTTGGAAAAAAGGCGACTCCTGCAGATGGGCATTTACAACTGCCAGCTTTTTAACAATCTGGGGCTGTGTTGCTTCTATGCCCAGCAGTATGATATGACTCTGACCTCATTTGAACGTGCCCTTTCCCTGGCAGAAAATGAAGAAGAGACAGCTGATGTCTGGTACAACTTGGGACACGTAGCTGTGGTATGTTGCCTTTCTGATATATTTCTGTTATGGAAAGTTACTTTGAAGAAATTTTCGGGTATTGTAAATCCAGATTTGGCTGCAGTCCTACATGGCAATTTGGAGGTTTCTAGGAGTTACCATAGCTCACTTTATGTTCCCAAGTTAAATCCACTTACATAGAATTCACACTTGACTCCTATGACTGTGTGGTACTTGTTGCTTTTTCTGTGGTAGCAGAAAGATTTATATAAGGAAAGAAGGGAGGAGACGGCAGGAGGAAGCATATGGATCCATGGGTACAAATAAGTTCTTTTCTTTTGTAGGGAATAGGAGATACGAATTTGGCCCATCAGTGCTTCAGGCTGGCTCTGGTCAACAACAACCACCATGCTGAGGCCTACAACAACCTGGCCGTGCTGGAGATGCGGAAGGGCCACGTTGAACAGGTCAGTGAACTAGCAGTGGCGCAGCGGGCAGTCTGCCTTCTGCAAGGAAAAGCCATCATGTGTGGCTGGCGTTACAGTGTGTGTTATACGTTTAAAATGAGCTCTAAGAGCCCGACAGGCCTGGATTTGAATCCCAGCTCAGTCACATATTAGCTATGTGGATAACCTTGGATAGGTTACTTAACCATTCTAAAACCAAAGTATTAATAGAACATTTGATTTTACAAATCTGCGCCTCCCCGGTCTGCCCTATCTTAGTAAATTGTTCTAGTGGTTGCCATGCCCCATCCACCATCTAGCTGTTCAAGCCCAAATCCTGGGAGCTACCCTTTGGAGCCTCTTTTCTTACCTGTTTCCCCTGCCACGCCTGCGGCCGCATCATATTCAGCAGGCCCTGGCATCCTGCCTCAAAGTCCCATCACACCCAGAACCTGCCCACTTTTCTTTATTCCCACCACCGTTCTCCACACTGCTCTCATCTCTTGTCTGGACTATACTACAAGATCTCCCTTGCTGGGTTTTTGTTTCCACTGACACCAGCAAGGAAATGCATTCTATAATGCGTACACCCTCCTCAGAACAGCCTAAAGAACTTTTTTAAAAAGAAGATTATTTTATTACTACTTTGCTTAAAACCATGTAGTGCCTTGTACTTGGAATAAAATCTGGACTTCAAACCATGGCCTGTGAGGCCCCCATGGTCTGGCCTCTGGCTTCCTTGCATATGGCATCTTTTGCCACCCCTTTCGCACTGACTTGGAGACACATCACGCCTCGCTGCTCTGAAGACATGTAGTGCTCAGTCTTCCTTTAGGGCCTTTGGAATGTTCTTCCTTCAGATCTTACAATGACAAGTTTCTTTCTGTCATTCAGGTCTTAGCTTAAGTGCCACCTCCTTAGAAAGGCCATCTCCAACATCAGTCCAAAGGAGCCCCCGGGTGCTATCACATCTACTTCTTTCTTCGCAGTACTTATCACTGTATCAGTATTTTCACATTTATGTGTAGAATGTAGAAAGTCAGCTCTGTGAAAGCAGGGACCTTATCTGCCATGTAACTATTATATTTTCAGCATCAGAAACAATGCCTGGCACATGGTAGATGCTCAATATTTGTGAATATTTGTCAATATTTGTGGAATGAAGGGATGATATGGAAAATAAAGTAATAATAGTGCTGCCCTGAAAGTGTTTGTGTGAGGATTAGATCATGCATGTAAAGCACTTGGCATAGTAGAAGCATAGTACTGAGCACATAGTAGATGCCTAATAAATTGTATTATTATAAAGTACATAAAGCAAACAGTTTAAAATGCTAAATATATTCACACAATATTAATGGAAATCAAGGGTAAATATTGTTGCATTCCCCACTTTGGAGATGAAGAAATGGAGACTTGAGAAGGGTTATAACTTTATCCAAGCTCACAGACATGGTGAGCAGCTTGCTGGAACATTAACCCCCAACCTGGTCTACTAGGCACAATGATACACTTTTTTTTTTTTTTTTGAGACAGCGTCTCACTCTGTTGCCTGGGCTAGAGTGCCGTGGCGTCAGCCTAGCTCACAGCAACCTCAAACTCCTGGGCTCAAGCGATCCTCCTGCCTCAGCCTCCCGAGTAGCTGGGACTACAGGCACGCGCCACTGTGCCTGGCTAA